>CM033471.1:203107791-203393402 GCA_019447015.1 Hymenochirus boettgeri | reverse complement strand
ATATCCCGTATATAACGGTATCACTATAGTTATATCCCGTATATAACGGTATCACTATAGTTATATCCCGTATATAACGGTATCACTATAGTTATATCCCGTATATAACGGTATCACTATAGGCAAACAGTCACTGTGTCCACCAGCCAGGTTAAGTCAGCCCTTCAGTTCACTCAAGTGTTATGTCGCACCCACTTTCCCAGACAAAACCATGTCCGCGTTACTACTTTATGGTGTGCCCTGTATGGGATTATCTATCTAATATATTGATTGGATTATCTATTTATCTATCTGCTACCCCACACCCTTGTTTGAGTTTAAAATTACTAAGTGTTATCCGCAATGAAAGCCGTGCCCACCTCACTGCGGTGGATTTAGCACAACTTTTTTAATGCCAGCTAACAGTGGGGACCCACAGCCTCAAATCTATATACAGGTGTGAGGGGGATACCCTGAGTAACTGATCCTGATTAAATCTCCATAGGATTTACTATTTTGATCTGCTCTGCCTTGTGTGGTCATATGTTACACATTGCAGGTCCTCTTGTTGGCTTTTAAACAAGGAGCAGAGTTGGAAATTAAATTGCTTTGACAGGCTCTGAGCAGTCACATAATAAGCATTGTAGCTGCTCTGATTGATCCTTATACTGCTGATTGGCAACCATAAGCTTTCACAAGGGGACAATAAATGCATTGACATTCATTTTTTGGTGGGGGGTATGCTTTACTCACAATACCTTGCAAAGCAAGCACAAACACATGGCAAATCACATAGAAGTGCATACAATGCATTGCATTTTTATTGGCTATAAGACCTAGGCGCACACTAGCGGTTTTACTCATGATCCGATCATGCTTTAAAAAGTGCAAACTAGTGTTGGCCAATTGGTCAGGCCAACTAGGCGATCCGCTTATTGGATCTCACGCAATCACAATTTTTGTAAGATTTGCATACCGTCGTCAGCTGTAGTTTGGCCTCACCCTAAGTGGAGCCTTGGCCTTAGGAACTATACAGAATAAGGCTTCAGATTGGCCACTCATGCCCAATAATAGGCAAATATGCAAAATGGAAAAAAAAACATTTGGTTTTGGTACACAAATTGCAAATGCCCATGCTAACAGTACATCACTACAAGCGGGCTAGGTGGCATTTGTGCACAAAAAAACAAAACAAATGCTTTTGCATGGTGCAAGCAATGCTCTAAAATTAGAAGAAAAACTAGGCTTTTAATTATAAATAAATGTGCCCCCTAGTCCCTGTTCTAGGACTGTGTCTTCTTCTTGCCCTCTTGAGCCAGTAACAGTGTGTGAGCTGTGACATCATTAGGAATATTAGTGGAAACCTTGAGACATCAGTGGGATCCCTAAACCCTTTAAGACTGGAAATTGAGCATGCCATTTTTAATGTGAATTAATTTGCACATACGAAGTATTTATTCAGATTGTAATATCAGTGATTGGAAGTATAATTGCAATATATTGTAAGGCCAATCTTGTATTTATATAAGATCAAAATTACGAGCCAGCCAGGAGTCGAACCTAGAATCTTCTGATCCGTAGTCAGAGGTTATCCATTGCGCCACTGGCCCACGTGGGTGACAACGGGTCAATTTCCAGTGATCAAACGGTCCAGATCCACCTCTAGATTATGTGCTGGAAACTCCTATTAATGTCACTGTTATGCACTGACTTAGCAAGCACTCTGCATTCATGATATGTCAGGGATATAGAAAGTTAAATACAGTGGATAGTGAATGCCTGTTATTTCAGTTGACAATTAAATATAATATAAAATAGCAAGTTATAGGTATCTCAAAATGTGTGCCCCAGATGTTTGGAACTTACATCTTCCAGCATTCCTTTACTTCAAAGGAAGTTATGGAATGCTGGAAATTGTAGTTTTTTCAAACATTTGGAGGCACAACGTTTGAGAATCCCTGAACGCAGAATAAAACTAGGACTTTCCATTCGTAATGGGATCTCTGCACTCTAAGACAGGTCACAATGTACCTTCACACCCCTCTCCCAGTATAAGAAGAACAATACGATTGGGCAGTGTTAGTCAGGTTCCTAATTTTTTCCTAAAAAATAAAAGTTGTCGAGCCAGCCAGGAGTCGAACCTAGAATCTTCTGATCCGTAGTCAGACGCGTTATCCATTGCGCCACTGGCCCGCACACTGGTGGGTCATAGGCATTACCTACATCACCTACATCTCTCTATCACCTATCATCTTTAATAATTCAACATCTACATGTGTTTACGTGCCGTAGTGGTAATATAATTATCTGTATGATTCCCCTGTTCCATTGACCAGGTTATTTACAACCCATCCCCACTTTACGTGCTGCCCCTCATTACAGCTCTAGAGGGGAGGGAAGATGATGAACCAGGGTGACGATCAGAGCGGGAGATTCAGGGTGAGTGAGAGGGACGTGGGACATTAGAGTGACAGGGGAAGAGGGTGATAGCGTGTGTGCTGTGCAGACCGGTCTCCTTGCGCTGTCCCGGTACGGTCCAATGTGTGTAGATACCGGTAGGGTGGGTTTAATGATTGATGGTGTTTGTCTAATGGAGAAGGACTGTTAAGGTAGATGGGAGTGGTCGGCGCCTGTTACGGTATTGGACCAAAGTAAATCTAAAAACATTGAGGGTATGGCACATATGGCAGTTACAGTGTACCAGTAACTACTATGAATAACTATGTTATATACATTATAGACGGGATAGAACTATAGGATACCATATAGACGGGAATAGAACTATATGGATACCATTATAGACGGGATATAGAACTATATGGATACCATTGTAGACGGGGTAGAACTATATGGATTCCATTATAGACTGGATAGAACTATATGGATTCCTTATAGACGGGTTGATAGAACTATATGGTACCATTATAGACGGGGTAGAACTATATGGATTCCTATAGACTGGATAGAACTATTGGATTCCATTAAGACGGGATAGAACTATATGGATTCCATTATAGACGGGATGAATGACTTATGGATACCATTATAGACGGGATAGAACTATAGGATTCCATATAGACGGGATAGAACTATATGGATTCCATTATAGACGGGATAGAACTATATGGATTCCATTATAGACGGGATAGAACATATGGATCCATTATAGACGGGATTAGAAAACTATATGGATTCCATTATGACGGATAGAACTATATGGATTCCATTATAGACGGGATAGAACTATAGGATCCATTAGACGGGATAGAACTATATGGATTCCATTATAGACGGGATAGAACTATATGGATTCCATTATAGAAGGATAGAAACTATTGGATTCCATTATAGACGGGATAGAAATATGGATTCCATATAGCGGATAGAACTATAGGATACCATTATAGATGGGATAAATCTATATGGATGCCATTATAGGTAAGTAAATGTGTGTGTAGCATATAAAGGACAGACTGGATGTGTGAAAGAGTAGATTTTATTGTAATAAACATGTGTGCTACATGTTTCGGACCTTGAGAAAGGACGTTGGTCCGAAACATGTAGCACACATGTTTGTTACAATAAAAGTCTACTACTTTCACAGCATCCAGTCTGTGCCTTTTCTATGCTACACACATCATTTTACTTACCTGGAATGAGTGTGGATTGAGGAACCATTTGGTGTAGCATATAGGAACTTCTCTGCTACCTGTATTTGGATGCCATTATTATGGGGTTATATTATATAGATACCATTATATATGGATATAACTATATGGATACCATTATATATGGGATAAACTATATGGATACCATTATTTACAGGATATAACTAGGGATTCCATTATTACGGATATAACAAGAGATTCATTATATACGGTATAAAACTAGAGATTCATTATTTACGGGATTAAACTAGAGATTCCATTATTTACGGGATATAACTAGAGATTCCATTATAACGGGATAAAACTTGGATTCAGTATATACGATATTAACTATAGAGATTCCATTATATACGGATATAACATAGAGGATTCCATTATATACGGGATATAACTATAGAGATTCCATTATATACGGGATATAACTATAGAGATTCCATTATATACGGGATATAACTATAGAGATTCCATTATATACGGGATATAACTATAGAGATTCCATTATATACGGTAATAACTATAGAAGATATTTACGTAATATAGTTATATAAACTATAGAGATACGTTACATTACGGGATATAACTATAGTGATACCGTTATATACGGGATATAACTATAGTGATACGTTATATACGGGATATAACTATAGGGATACGTTCATACGGGATAAATATAGTGATACCGTTATATAGGCGATATAACTAAGTGATACCGTTACATACGGGATATAACTATAGTGATACCGTTATATACGGGATATAACTATAGTGATACCGTTACATACGGGATATAACTATAGTGATACCGTTACATACGGGATATAACTATAGTGATACCGTTACATACGGGATATAACTATAGTGATACCGTTACATACGGATTAACTATGTGATACCGTTACATACGGGATATACTATATGTACCGTTAATACGGGATAAACTAAGTGATACCGTTACATACGGAATAACTATGTGATACCGTTAATACGGGATATAACTATAGTGATACCGTTATATCGGATATACTATAGTGATACGTTAATACGGGATATAACTATAGTGATACCGTATATACGGGATATAAACTATAGTGATACCGTTAATACGGGATATAACTATAGTGGATTACACGTTATATAACGGGATATAACTTAGTGATACCGTTATATACGGGATAAACTATAGTGATACCGTTATATACGGGAGATATAACTATAGTGATACCGTTATTACGGGATATCTATAACTATAGTGATACCGTATATACGGGATATACTATAGTGATACCGTTATATACGGGATTATTTATAACTATAGTGATACCGTATATACGGGATTATAACTCATAGTAGATACCGTTTATACGGGATTTATAAACGTAGGCCTTACTTAAGATACTGATGCTGTGCTTTTCTGTCGGTGCATGTAGTATGTTACGTGTTATGTAATGTACACACACGATAATTACCAAGCACGCACTGACGATACTGAAAGAAATAAGTGCAGGTGGGGAACTTGATTTGAAGCAGGCTAAGGCAAGCAGTATTCAACCGCGTATTGTGTGTGCCCAGGGTGGGTCTTTTGGAGGGGGGGTGTAGGAGCCAGTAAACAAATCTGCCACAGGGTACTATTTATCCATGCAGGTCTTGGAAAGTATATATAATGTAAATGGGGTGTGGGGGGAGAGTGGATATAATATCGATGTTGAGGGTGACCTTGTCTATGAAATATCGATTTGGGGGTGGACCTAGTGAAGGTGATTAATAAAGTGTGCATTCAAATATCTTTCGGTACTCTAACATTTAGTAAGCCTACATCTCAGAGGCAATTCTCTCTGCAGTCCCAGACCAAATAGCAGATGCAGTTTTCTATAAATAGCAAGCCGCCTACGAAATGATACATCATTAGAACATGGAGACCTCTAAAAAAATTAAAAATATAAAATAATGCTAATGTTATGTATTGAATTATGACAAGAAAAATGGAAGTGCACAATGTTCTTAAAAGGACAATTATACTCACTTTTTCCCGACCATTCCTCTACAGATTCATCACTACTTGCTTGAAGAGTCCTTTGGTGGCCTGCGGTCCGTTCCTCCCCACTGCCACTGATTCAGTGAAGTCAGCAGGCAGCCAATGGGAGACACGCTCCTGGCAGAGCGTGTCTTCCCATTGGATGCACACAACTGTCAATCAGGTCAGTGGGGGGATCGGACGCAGCACCGAAGGAATTTTTAAGCAGTAGTACAGGACTTCTGTAAAAGTATCCAGGAGGTGAGGATCTTAGCATGTTAAGGTCCTCACCCGGGTAATACAAGGAATGGCGGAAGGGGAAGAGGAGGAGGTGAGTATATTTATCCTTTAGCAAATGCTCTGACTAATGTGCCTTTTAGAATATTTTAATATAGCTTTTAAAGACAAAACAAGCCACCAAATTTAAAGTTTACCTTTTAATTTCAGACAATAAAAATCAAAGAAACCTTTATTATTATTTTCCTAACTGGGCCAACAACAATAAGAATTCCATATGATTTGGGGCTCATTCACATTGGGTAAATGCTGTGTTTTTGGAATACAAGCAGCAAAGCAGATTTTGCATAGGAATGCATTATGGGCTTCCCACTACATGATCCCCTTTGCAGTTGCCTTTAAGTTTGTAATGTTTTAACATTGCTGCATAAGTGTAATTTGTAATCATTACTACTAATAAAAGATGCCAAAAACGCACACAACATGAGGGTGTTGATGCCGGTGGCATTTGTAGTGTATAAAAAGATACAGTGATCCTGTTAGACAAGGCACAAAACATTATACCAGCTTATAAAGTACTTCATGTCCCCTTTTTTAAAAAATACTGCTAGACACTAATTTTGGCGTACAATGTCAAAGCGTAGGATAAGGAGGTTGGAGAAACAAATATTTTAGGTGATCCCCTATTTAGAGGACAAATTAATCGTGAAAAGGCAAACACAAGTTCGACCCAAGGGCCCTTTATCAAGTGCTTAAGGCTGTTACAAAGTGCCATTTCTTCCTCTGACCGACCGTTCAAGACTTTCGACGGTCAGCCAGGAGGAAGGAATGTGTGTCGCGCAAAAGCAGCGGCGGCGACAGGAACCACGACCGAGCGTGCAGTCCCATATAGGGCACACACTAACGGCCGTGGTCTTCAGACGTGTCCGATCATACGTTCCGTCTGACCGTTGTGTTCAGCCGGTGGGGCGTGGCCGCCACTAGGAACCATGCAATAATTCGGCCCGGACCGACCGAAACACTGAAAAGATCGGTGTTCGGGCCAAATTATTGGGTGGTGTGCTACCTAGCTTTACAGGACATTCTCATTGTACTGGTATGTATACAAATAAACTTAGCTCATTAGTGGTAGGGTGGATAAATCCTCAGGGGTGAAGGATCAAATGAATTGATATACAAATATATACCATATGCAAAAGTAAAAAAATAAAAAAAGAAAATAGAAGAATAGAGAATATCCATATTGTATATTTGTATTCAATTAGATCAACTGGACTTGAAGTTTAGGTTCTTGAAGCGTTCGATAGTATCCAACTGGCTTCTCAATTTCGAATGACTGTTTACAAGAATCTGTGGGCAATTATGTACCATGAATAATCCAATTAGCATATCACAGCCAGGTGTTAAGGGCGCGCTTGCATGTGGTAAGAGGTGTTATAGGAACGCCCAGAGTGGTGTCAAAAACAGCAATTGCACATGGCAGACACTTGGTTGTCTATTTAGTCTTGGGTTTCTTGATTTTCACATAAAGGCCCCTTGACCACCTCTCTTGAGAAGTCAGTTCCTTTGCCAATTGTTAACATTACAATCTTCAAAGGTATGTCCTTTATCCTTAAAGATTGCAGGTACACGGGCTGAGTCCTGACCCGAGGGAATTGGCTCTTCTGTGCGTGCGGGCCATACGTTAATGCAGTTGCTTGTTTGGTCTCCCCACATACAAATCAGAGTATTCTAACTGCATGCACTGCGTATATGATGTTAGTTTTCTCTGTTTCGGTATGGGTCTTTCGGAATGTACCAATGCTGCTCAGTGTGTGGTTCGTTAAAAGCAGACAGGGAACGGTGTTTTTGAAAAGTCTTTAATTCTCGGAGCCCCCTGCGCTACATATGGGATGACCATGTTCTCCTAAGTCTGCTTTCCCGTTCACGTTGCGTATACGTGTGTTTTGTTTCCTTATACTTCGTTTGCAAAGCCCAGTCTGGATTATCCACAGTTTTAGGTTCTCCTCTGAGATGTTTTATTCTTACCCCTTGCCTCGTGCTGTTGGGGATGTTCTCGGCTCTGTGTTGCAGGTTTCTGATGACACCCAACTTGTTGAATAAAAGGGTGCGTGAGAGTCAAACATCAAATAGTGATCTGTGTGGTTGGTTTGCTGTTACACTCTAATTCCCGTTTACATTCTCCCTGAATTCTAACAAGCAGTCCAAGAAAGCAGTTTTTGTTGTTTCTACTTCTTACCTTGTTAAATTTGATGATTTCGGCTTCCGCCATTAATGTGTTCTGTGAAAGCTTGTACTTCTTTCTGGTGGATTTAACCCAAGGGTGTCAACATTGTGATTCCCAAACAAGGTTCCCCAATGTCCTGTTAACCCATAGAGTCCTTGAATCCAAGTATAGGGGTCCAAGTCCATGGCAGTTAATTTGAAAACTATTTAAGTGTTTTTACATCATATAATCCCATGGTTATAGGCAGGAAAAGGGGAGGGGGAAATCAAAAACTCCACAGAAAGAATCCTATTGGATTATGGGGTTAGGAAACAACATTACTCTAATGCGGCTAATGAAAAAATGGCTTGTTTCTGTGATTTACAATCTCATTTGTTAATTTAGCTTTTTTTAGATGTGAGGTGATGTCTACACTTCCTGTTTATCAGGTATCCTATTGCCATAGGTTGTAAGTAAACATGTTGATTTTGATGAATATTTTTCAAATTCCCGGCACATGGACTTGGACTTTCTATAACTTAAATTCAAGGACTCTTATGGATTAAAAGGACATCAGGAACCTGTGTGGAACAAGAAGTATGGGATGATTCCTCTATTCTTATATTTTTTCTGCTTGTATGTTTTACTTTGAATAGGGTATATATTTGTGTTAATTGTTTGATCCTTCACCCATTGAGGGAGTTAATGTTTTAATTACACCCTACAACTAGTGGGAGTATGGTTATTGTATATTACCAAGACACATGAAATTTCCTGTAAGAAACCGGAGATGGCCTGACCAACAGTGGCTGTCCCCAGACAGTTTTAGTTGCCCCCAACATCCAATTTTTTGCGGCACCAAAGGATGACACAGGAGCAGATTTAAGACTTTGGTGCCAAGGACATCTATTTTAGGGCCCCTGACAAAACCCTAAAAATGAGGTTTGGGCTCTGTATTCCAGTATTACACTATTTTGTGTAAACATAACATCAAATGACCGATATAAATACAAAGGTGCCGTACCTTTAGATTCCTCGCAATAATGCCCCACAATCCGTCCCTTAACAGCATGCTTTGTTTATTTCTGAAAGCTGAAACAAAAAAACAAAAAAAAAAAGAATTAATTACAACAAGCATGATTAAAATCCTTAATTGATTATTTATAGATAATAACAAAAATAATTGGCCATCTCAGAGGGCCCGTGGTTCACCTCTGTTTCCTTAGACTTGAAGCAAATGTTGGAAAGTCCTTCACTTTTTTTCCTCAGGCAGCCAAAGAAAGGAATTTTCTGGTCCATAGGGAACTGGAAAAAAAAAAAGAAAAAAAATTTACTTACAAAGATGTGGCTATATGGGGCTACCTTCAGAGCTTGCATAAAAACTAATTTAAAAGTGGAATGTATAACTGTATAAACCGAGAAATTTTACCTTTAAAACCATCCTGAAAGTCTCTTCCAGATCTGGGGTGATCTGGCATGCTATCTGGATCTGAGCAGCTGGACAAAATTACATAGCCCTGGGAAAAACAAAAAGCTCACCCTTGTAACATACAGAATCCTCTTGATTTCTGTGGGTTAGTGCAAATTTGTGTCCTGCCACTCAGATCAGCTCAGACTGCAAGGGGGAAAAAAAAACAATAGAAGTAACAGGGATTCAAAGAAAACATCTGCATAGAAAGGTATGCAGGGCACCTCTTGGGTAGTGGCTATGTATGCGAGACTATCTATGGGACTTTCTATGGGGCTGTGTGTTAGTGGATGTTTAGAGGCTTTTCTATTGGCCTGTCTGGGAATTATCTATTAGGAGAAAGTCAACCCTCGCTTATACTCGAGTCATAAGTTTTATAGTTTTTCAGGTAAAAATAAGTACACCAACTTATATTTGGTTGGGCTTTATACTCGAGCATAAATGGTACTTGAATAATATTAGAAAAGTACATACATAGAAGTTCCAAGCCAGTAGTAATTGGTTTCCTAAGGTTTCTATAATCGTCGCATTAGTGGCAATCAATAAACCGAATCAACAATCAAACCATACTCAAAAATGTTATAGCGATGATATTATCGGTGTGCCAATAGTGTTCCCTCTAAGCTGTGAACGTGCACAAAACTCTGTAAAAACATCTTGCACGTGGCCAGACCTGTTTAAAACAGTTCTATACCGTATCTAATAAATCTATATAGTTATATACCATTTCTCAGTAGTCTATTAGTGATATCCCATATAATGGTATCTATAAGTTATATGACTGTAAATAATGGTTCAATATAGTTATATCAGTATTTATGGCAATCTATATAGTTATATCACGATATAACGTATACTATAGTTATATCCCGATTATAACGGGTATCACTAGTATATCCGTATATAACGGTATCACTATAGTGATAATCCGTATATACGGTATCACTATAGTTATATTACCGTATAGAACGGTATCACTATAGTTATATCCGTATATATAACGGTATCACTAGTTATATCCGTATATAACGGTATCACTAGTTATATCCGTTATATAACGGTATCACTATAGTTTTATATCACAGTATATAACGGTATCACTATGTTAGATCCCGTATAAACGGTATCACTTAGTTATATCCCGATATAACGGTATCATTATAGTTATTATCCGTAATAATAACGGTATCACATAGGTATTCAGTACTATAAGTATTCACTTCGTTAGATCCCGTTATATAAACGTATTATCACGATAGTAATCCGTATATAACGGATCACTATAGTTATATCCCGTATATAACGGTATCACATAGTGAATCCCGTATATAACGGTATAACTATAGTTATCCAGTAGAAACTGTATTCACTATAGTTATATCCCGTATGTAACTGGTATCACTATAGTTATATCCCGGATATAACGGTAATCACTATAGTTATATCCCGTAGGAACGTACACTATGTTTATATTCCCGCTATGTAAACGTATCACTAAGGTTATATCCAGTATGTAACGGTATCACTATAGTAGATTCCCGGTGTAACGGTATCACTATAGTATATCCCGTATGTAACGGTATCAATATAGTGATATCCCGCATGTAAACGGTTATCACTATAGTTATCCCGTCTGTAACCGGTATCACTATTAGTTATATCCAGTATATAACGGGTCACTATAGTTTATATCCCGGATGTAACGGTATCACTTAAAGTTATATCCCGATGTAACGGTATCACTCTAGTTATATTCCAGTATATAACGGTTATCACTTTAGTATATCCCGTTTGTAACCGTATCCCTATAGGTTATATCCAGTATATAACGTATCCTATAGTTAGATCACGTATAAGGTATCACTAGAGTTATATCACGTAGGTAACGGATCTCGATAGTTATATAACGTAATGTAACGGCTATCTTATAGTTATATACCGTATATAATGGTATCTCTATAGGTTATCCCGTAGATAATGGAAATCTCTATAGTTTATCCCGATATAATGGAATCTCTAGTGTTATATCCCGTTTATGGAATCTTCTATAGTTATACTTCCCGTATATAATGGAAATCTCTATAGGTATATCTGTATTATAATGGAATCTCTATAGTAAATCCCGTATATAATGGAATCTCATAGGCTAGAGTTATATCCGGAAAATAGGAAATCTCTATGTTCCGATAATGGAATTCTAGTTATATCCCGTAAATATGGAATCTCTAGTTATATCCTAATAATGGAATCTTATCCGTAATATATCCCGTATATAATGGAATCCCTAGTTATATCCCTGTAAATAATGGTATCCATATAGTTATATCCCATATATAATGGATCCATATAGTTATATCCCTATATAATGGTATCTATATAGATATACCCCATATATATGGCATCCAAATACAGGAGCAGGAGAATTTCCTATATGCTACACCAAATGGTTCCTCCAATCCCACTCAATTCCAGGTAAGTAAAATGAGTGTTGTATAGAAAAGGCACAGCCTGGATGCTGTGAAAGTAGTAGACTTTTATTGTAACAAACAACATGTGTGCTACATGTTCGGACCAAACGTCTTTCAAGGTCCGAAACATGTAGCACACATGTTATTACATAAAAGTCTACTACTTTCACAGCATCCAGTCTGTGCCTTTATATGCTACACACATCATTTAATTACCTCATAATGGCATCCATATAGATTTATCCCATCTATAATGGTATCCATATAGTTCTATCCCGTCTATATGGAATCCATATAGTTCCTATCAGTTATAAGGAATCATATATGTTTATCCCGTCTATAGGAATCCATATAGTTCTATCCGTCTATAATGGATCCATATAGTTCTTATACCGTCTATAATGGAACCATATAATGCTTATCCCGTCTATAATGGAATCCATATAGTTCTATCCCGTAATATGGACCTCATTATATTCTATCCCTTATAATGGATATCCATATAGTTCTATCCCGTCTATAATGGAATCCATATAGGTTCTAATCCCGTCTAATGAATCCAATAGTTCTATCCGTCAATTGGAATCATAAGGTCTATCCGTCTATAATGGTATCCATATAGTTCTATCCCGCTCTATAATGGAATCCATATAGTTCTACCGTCTCTATAATGGAATCCATATAGTTTATCACTATAACCAATATAGATTCTACCCTCTAAAAGGATCCATTGTTTATATCACGTCATAATGGACATATAGTTTCTATCCAGCTATAGGCATCCATATATTTCTCCACGTCTACAATGGTATCCATATAGTTTCTATCCGTCTATAATGGTATCCATATAGTTCTATCCGTCTAATCGTTATTATATTTATCCGTTATAGTATACATATATGTCATAGTAGTTATGGTAACACTGTACTGCCATGTTGCATACCTCTCAATGTTTTTAGATTTTTGTCAATACCGTAACAGGCGCCCGACCACTCCCATCTACCTTAACAGTCCTTCTCCATTAGACAACACACACAATCATTAACCACCCTACGGTATCTACACACATTGGACCGTACCTGGACAGGCGAAGAGAGACCGGTCTGCACAGCACACACGCTATCACCCTTCCCTGTCACTCTAATGTCCACGTCCCTCTCACTCACCCTGATATCTCCGCTCTGATCGTCACTTCCGGTTCATCTCCCTCCCCTCTAGAGCTGTAATGAGGGGCAGCACGTAAAGTGGGGATGGGGTGAATAACCTGGTCAATGGAACAGGGGAATCATACAATAATTATATTACCACTACGGCACGTTAACACAGGTAGATGTTGGAATATTATAAATGATAGGTGATAGAGAGATGTAGGTGATGTAGTAATGCGCCTATGACCCACCAGTGTGGCGGGCCAGTGGCGCAATGGATAAAGCGTCTGACTACGGATCAGAAGATCTCAGGTTCGACTCCTGGCTGGCTCGACAACATTTTATTTTTTTAGGAAAAAATAGGAACCTGACTAACACTGCCCATCGTATGTCTTTTCTTATACTGGGAAGGTGGTGAAGGTAACTTGTGACCGTCTTAGAGTGCAGAGATCCCATTACGAAGGAAAGTCCGTTTTATTCTGCGTTCAGGGATTCTCAAACGTTGTGCCTCCAATGTTTGGAAAACTACAATTTCCAGCATTCCATAACTTCCTTTGAAGTAAAGGAATGCGGAAGATGTAAGTTCCAAACATCTGGCGGCACACAGTTTGAGAATCCTGAAACTTGCTATTTTATATTATATTAATTGTCAACTGAAATAACAGCATTCACTATCACTGTATTTTACTTTCTATATTCCTGACATATCATATGAATGCAGAGGCTCTGTAAGTAGTGCATAACAGTGACATTAATAGGAGTTTCCAGCACATAATCTAGAGGTGGATCTGGACCGTTTGATCACTGGAAATTAGACCCGTTGTCACCCACGTGGCCAGTGCGGCCATGGATAAACGCGTCTGACTACGGATCAGAAGATTCTAGGTTCGACTCCTGGCTGGCTCCGTAATTTTGATCTTATATAATACAAAGATTGGCCTTACAATATATTGCAATTATATCTCAATCACTGATTATTACAATCTTGAATATAAATACTTCGTATGTGCAAATTAATTCACATTAAAAATGGCATGCTCAATTCAGTCTTAAAGGGTTTAGGATCCCACTGATGTCTCAAGGTTTCCACTAATATTCCTAATGAGTCACAGCTCACACCATGTTACTGGCTCAAGGGGCAAGAAGAAGACACAGTCCATAGAACAGGGATAGGGGGCACATTTATTATAAAATTAAAAGCCCTAGTTTTCTCTTCTAATTTTAGAGCATGCTTGCAATGCAAAAGCATTTGTTTTGTTTTTTTGTGCACAAAATGCACCTAGCCCGCTTGTAGTGATGTACTGTAGCATGGGCATTTGCAATTTGTGTACCAAAACCAAATGTTTTCCATTTTGCATATTTGCCTATTATTGGGCATGAGTGGCCAATCTGAAGCCTATTCTGTATAGTTCCTAAGGCCAAGGCTCCACTTAGGGTGAGGCCAAACTACAGCTGACGGGACGGTATGCAAATCTTACAGAAAAATTGTGATTGCGTGAGATCCAATAAGCGGATCGCCTAGTTGGCCTGACCAATGGCCAACACTAGTTTGCACTTTTTAAAGCATGATCGGATCATGAGTTAAAACGCCTAGTGGGCCTAGGTCTTATGCCAATAAAAAATGCAATGCAATGTATCACTTCTATGTGATTTGCCATGTGTGTGCTTGCTTTGCAAGGTATGTGTAGTAAAAGCATACCCCCAAAAAATGAATGTACAATGCATTAGTCCCTTGTGAAAGTATGGTTGCCAATCAGCAGTATAAGGATCAATCAGAGCAGCTACAATGCTTATTATGTGACTGCTCAGAGCTGTTCAAAGCAATTTAATTTCCAACTCTGCTCCTTGTTTAAAAGCCAACCAGAGGACCTGCAATGTGTAACATATGACCACACAAGGCAGAGCAGATCAAAATAGTAATCCTATGGAGATTTAATACAGGGATGCAGTTACTCAGGGTAAATCCCCCTCAGCAAACTGTAATATATGATTTGAGGCTGTGGGTCCCACTGTTAGCTGGCATTAAAAAGTTGTGCTAAATCCACCGCAGTGAGGTGGGCACGGCTTCAGTTGCGGATAGACACTAGTAATTTTAAACTCAACAAGGGTGTGGGGGTAGGCAGATAGATAAATAGATAATCCAATCAATATATAGATAGATAATACCCATACAGGGCACACCATAAAGTAGTAACGCGGAATGGTTTGTCTGGGAAAGTGTGGTGCGACATAACACTGAGTGAACTGAAGGCGGACTTAACACGGGGTGGACACAGTGACTGTTTGCCCACATGTTGGTACATAAGCTGCCCCCCGCATTTTGAAGCGAGCGAGCGAGCGAGCGAGCGAGCGAGCGAGCGCAGGATCGAGGAGCGGAGAGCGTAGGAGGAGCATGGGAGCGGCCGCGGCGGAGAGAGGGGCGTAGGGGAGCGAGACGCAGCGAGGAGGCGAGCGAGCGAGCGAGGAGAGCTATCGAGCTGCGCGAGGAGCGAGGAGCTTAGCGAGCGAGCGAGGAGAGCGATCGAGCGAGCGAGCGCGGGGTCGCGATGGCGAGAAATAGCGAGAGACAGATCCGTCGTCACTATCTCGACTCTTCGTCTATCATCTCTATCTGATCCGAAAATCTATCGACAGTCTACTCGTTTTACTCCTAGTCATCGTACGACCGTACCGATCTCGTCTCTCTCCTCTTCTCTCTCTATCTCACTACTATTTCTTCTCCTATCATCTTATCTCTACATATTACTACTATCTATACCTTACCTATCTACCTTATACTCTATCTATTTCTCTAATCATTCTTCTTCTATTCACCAGTCAATCATCTCTATCATACTTCTATACTATCTATTCCATCATCTATCCTCTATCTTCTTTTATCTATCTCTAATCATACTTACTCTAGGGGAAAACATGGGTATCAATGAATAATTCAATATGGGACAGGCAGTACTATACAGGTGTATATTGGGTGTTAGTCTTTAAGTCGAATTGGGAAGGATCACAGGGATAATTGGGCAAGTAAGTCCTTGGGACATATCTATCTATCTATCATATTTCTATTCTATCTATCTATCTATCTATCTATCCTATCTATCTACTATCTATCTATCTATCTATCATCTACTAATCTCTTGCTATTTCTCTATCATATTCTATTAACCTACCTACCGCCCTACCTACCTACCCACCTACCTCTCTTACTCTCGCTCTCTTTAACATTTCTCATCACTATCGATCTATTTCTCTATCAATATCTATCTATCTATCTCTCTCTCTATCAATATCTATCTATCTCTCTCTATCTCTTTCTCTATCTCTCTTTATCTATTTCTCTATCAATATCTATCTATCTATCTATCTCCTACCCTCCTATCTCTCTCTCATCTTTATCTATTCATCAATTCATCTACCTACCTACCTCTCTCGATCGCTTTATCTATTTCTCTATCATATTCATATCTACTATCCTCTCTATCTACCGGTAATTTCTCTACTCAATATCTATCTCTCACTCTCTTTTATCTATTTCTTCTTTCATATCTATCATATCTTATCTATCTATCATCTATCATCTATCTCTATCTATCTATCTATCCTTCTATCAATTATCTATCTATCTACGTACCAACCTACCTTCTACCTACCCACCACCTCTCCCTCTCTCTCCTTTAACTATTTCTTCGTCTATCAATATCTCCCTATTTATTTCTCTATCTATTTTCTATCTAATCTATCTATCTATCTATCTATCTATCTATCTACTATCTATCTACTAATCTATCTATCTATCTATCTTCTGTCTGTCTCTCTTTCTCTCTTTCTCTTTATCTATTTCTCTATCAATATCTATTGATCTATCTATCTATCTCTCTTCACTATTTCTCTATCATATCTATTTCTCTATCAATATCTATCTACCTACCTACCTCTCTCTCTCTCTCTCTCTCCTCCTCCTCTCTCTCTCTCTTTATCCAATCAAAATCAAAAGAGTTTTTATTGGCAGGATCATTACATTTTGACATTGCCAAAGCAAACAAAAAATAATAAAATAATAAACATGTTAGTATGAGAGGTTCCAAGTAGGGGGAGATGGGTATCAATGGATAATTATATGTGGACATTACTTTTAAAGGGTATATTGGGTTTGTCTTTAAGTCGATTGGAGAGGATAAAGGGATATTGGGGCAGTATCCTTGGACATGTGAGTTCATTTATGTTCCTCTCAGTCTGTGACATCCGTTACATATGTGCCCCAAATATTTACTGTGGCTTCCTCCTCTCCCCCAGCAGGTATAGAGTTTTCTCTCTCCATCTAAGCAGTTGAAGTCTGGATAAAGCCCGACAGTCATCTTGAAATGGGGTCCCGTATCTTTGTATTTGGGGCAGTGTAGAAGGAAGTGGGTTTCATCTTCTAAGGTTCCCCTGGTCACAGTGCTGGCACCGTCCTGTTCTCTCTTGGTGTTATATGTTCGCGTGTCGGCCAGATTCGTTTCTAGGCTGTGGGCACTCAATCTGTAGAGACCAGGACTTGTCTCTCTTTAGGGTTGTGTGATATTCTCCAGGTAGGGGGCCAGTTTGTAGTCTCTGTCCATGCCTGGTATATAGTTAGTTTCTGGGGACTTTTTTATTTCTTTCTTCCCATTCATCCACGTAGTCCAATTGGCTCTTGGTTATGGCTGCTCTGATTTGGGTTTAGACAGGACTCTGTGAATGTGGGTTTAATGTTAGTAGGGAGCAGATGAGTTGTTTCAGTGCACTGGCTTTTCTTGATCTTTTTGTGTATTGGGCTTATGATGGTAAGAGTTGGGTTTTACTGTTCTGTAGGTGAGCCCACTGAGTACACTGCTCACCACACATGCCTCTGTAGTTGGCTGGATCATAACATCTCCACTTTGTTGGATTGGTGTTATCAGACCTTGATTCACAGACTTCAGGAAAGTGCCCAACATATAGGACTAGTTAAATAGTTTTGGATATTGCAGTATGTATTTTAGGGAGCTGTATTTGATGATTTCGGAGAGAATTCCATCCGTACCACTGTTTTTTTACTTTGTAAAGCTTAATTTGTCAGCTACTTCTTGCAGTGTATATGTGGTATCTAATGGGTTTTGGAAGTCCTTGATCTTCTCCTCCATTTCTTTAGTTTGTTGATGATCTGGTTTGTTCTGGAGTGAGATCTTGTGTAGGGATTCCTTTTCTACAGATCTTTAAAGTATGAAACCAGACTTTGCCATTTTGGATGGTGTTGTTTGTTTTGTTGAATTTTGTGCCAATTGATTCAAAAGTCTTCCAGAATGAGTTTGTTCTTGGAGAAGATTGTTCAAGTTTTTTTATTTACTTTGAATGTAGTTTTGTTTCTTCTTTTCTGAGGGTAAATTTATATTGACGTTGAGTGACGTCATAAGCAATTTTAGTTCATCGTCACTGGGCAATCTGTGTTTTTTGTTTGACATCACCCGTAGACTTTTTTCGAGTTTTTTGCACTCACTTCAAACCATTTATTAGATTTGTTTTGTTTGTGGATTTTTGTGATTGGTCCTTGTTTCACTCCTGACATTTCTGTAAGGCGAATAAGATTTTGTTAGATCTTTGCTGCTTGCTGAAATCCTTGTTCGCTGAATTCATAGCCTTTCTATCATCAGAAGCATTTTCTTTCACCTCCTGTCTGTTGAGGACCTCCTTATAGGTTGTGGTTGATGTGTAGTGCATTGTAGGAGGTGCAAGTTATAAAGACCAATTGAACGTTGTGGTTTGAGTGATTTATTTGAAGGAGTTGATATATATTAGAATGATATATATTAGAATTTGGTTGTGGTCTGACAGGTGTGATTGAGAGCGACTATGGGCACTATATTTGAAACGTCCATGTCTGCTAATGCGTTCCTACCACACACTGCCCCACGTTGGAATTTAGGGTGTATCTCCCAAAGGATCCCCTTGGTTTCTCCGTTATAGTGAAGTCCTAGGCTTCTACATAGTGTTCAGCAGTAGTTTCCCACTGTTATTATTGTGCTGTCATAGCTTTTTCTGTCCCTTGTATTTCATGGCAGTGAGTCTCTGCCCAAAATAAAAACAATTGCCCATCTGGGGTGAGGTAATCTGGCATTCATTCCCCCATAGATTAGAACTTTCCTAGGTTTGGATGTGCTGCTCCTTTTGCAGTACCCATAGCCCTCAGGATTGTAGTAGTGGGATTCTGACGATGCAAAGTATCCTCACATAAGTTATATCTGTTGAGTGAGGTATGGAGCTGCTTGTCTTCCGCCCAGATATGGCTTCTCCTCTCTTGATTGGTTGTATGTGTTCATGGAGGTTTTTCTTTATACCAAATTATTATCCCCCGAACAGCGCCCATGCTTGGTATGTTTGTTCTTTTGGGCTGCAACAGAGAGTTCCTATAACCAAAGGAACCAAGACTGAGCTTCCTCTGATTGGGTCCATGTCTCTAAGAGGATCTGGATGTCCACTTTTGCTCAGACTTTCTTTGAAATCTGGGTCATTTGTTTTTGTTCCAAAGCTGAAGCATTCAGACCCTGAAGTTCCAGCTACTTATAACAAGAGATGGTCATTTGTGAGTCTATACCTTGTAATGAGCTGACTATTTAGGACGTTCTGGTCAGTTATGCTATTTTGTTAAATAAGGTGATCAAGCATGTTTTTTAATGTCTGTAATGTCACTGCTTTGGGTGTTCTGTTTGGTTTTCTCCATTCCTGCCATCGATGTGGCATCACATTTGGTTAGACGGTTTTGATGTTTTGATGTCTTTTTGATGGTATGTGAGCTGTTGGGGTTTGAGGTCCCCCAGGGCCTGTTAAGAACCAGGTCTTTTAATTGTTTTGCCTTGTTTTTTAAGATGTTTGTTATCATATAGGTGCTGGTGTGTTACAGAGGTACTGTATCAGTTGGATATTTGGAGTGAAATTGATTTTGTTGTCACTCCTTATTAATGCCTGAATTTATGGAGGGAATGTCCTTCCTTGGGAGCAGAGAGATGTATAATTTTGGAGCCAGGAAATTAATGTCCAGTGGTTTTTTGCTAGAACACAGAGTTTATCTGCAATGTCCTCTGGTGGGTTATCAGATTATTCATACCTGTATTACAGTAGGATGATGTGTTCAGGGGCAGTGAAATAGGGATTGCGGATCACCTCTGCTGCTTTTTCACAGTTGCAGTGGATTTTTGTGACTCTTTTCCCTGGAAAAAGGTTTTTGTGGTCCAGGTATTTCCCGTTTGAGTCCATTATTACACAATATTATGGCTTGGTGTATTTGTTAGGCATATTTGTTTGCTTTTTGGTGGTTTGTAATTTGGTGTTGGTGGTGGCATTTTCGCTTTGTTTCATATTTCGATCGTTGATTGCTTTTCCTTTATTGTGTGGTGTTCCTTATGGGGATATGTGTGGTGTTGTCCGTACAGTTTTTCTTATCGTTTTGTTTTTGAGGTTGTTACCTTCTAGACATTGAGGCTATTGCTTCTTTTGATCGTGAGTATTTCTTCCCTTGAGCTGTGCATTTTCCTGAGGTGCAGTAAAGTTATCTATTTCTCTATCAATATATACTATCTATCTCTCTCTCTCTATCTTTTCTCTATCATATCATATAGTCCTTTGGCATATCTATCTATCTCACTCTTGTCTATTTCTCTATCAATATCTATCTGTCTATCTACCCATTACTATCTCTATTTTTTCTATCATATCGTATCTATCACATATTCCTATTTCTCTCATCAATACTATCTACCTACCTACTTACCCTCTCTCTCTCTCCGTCATCTATTTCTCTACAATATCTATCTACCTCCTCTCGTTACTATTCTCTATCCAACTCTATCTATCTATTATCTATCTAATCTATCTATCTATCTATCTATCTATCTATCTACTATCTCTCTATCTATTTCTTTTCTATCAATCTATCTATCTATCTATCAATACTATCTCCTATCATAGCTGTCATCTATCTATCTATCTATCTATCTATCTCTATCTATCTATCTATCTATCATACTATCTACCCCAACAACACTCTTCTATCTGGACCTACCCACTAAGTTCATTCCCAATTTTGTGCGGGAACGCAGTGGATCAGTGTGGCCTACTCCCGATTTACGTTTTAATAAAAGGTCATGGCAGATCTACAAAGCTACGTTGACGTACTCCTCAAAACACAGCAAAGACCACAGAGTGCATAGGCCCAATCACAGCTGCACATGGCAGGCAGCTTCATAGCAGGTACGGACTGTGGACTCCAACAGCTGAACAGTGCGAGTACCTTAACCCCACCACCACAATTCTGCTCTAGTCTAAATGAATCTATTCACAAATACTATAGTAAGCCAGTGTTTAGTTGACATTGTCTTACATACAGGAAGTGGCTATATATTGTCACTATATAAATTTAATTAAAACTGAGCGTTAAAGGAGTACTGATCACAGGACCAGCCTTACAGTTGCCTTAACAAGTCTGTAAAGGGTGCATGCTACCAGACACGTGTGAAGTTGTAGTCGTGAGAGTATTAGTTCTTCCGTATCACATTATTGGATTTACGTATACATAATTACAACATGTAATGGAAACCTTTCAGCAACCTAAACTTGACTTGTGGAATTGGCCATGTCTCATGTGAGAGCATCTACATATTACTACTTCCTGAAACACTTCAAATGGGGGAGTCCTAACCAACTTTCAGTTCACCCACCCCCTGAAGTAGTAGACATTGCAGTGATGAATTTTGTCTGGAAATCTCAACCCAGCTCTCTTAATGTCTTTCTTGTGGTGTTAAAGACAGGTGCCAGCACCAGTGTTGGCATGTAGTCCAGAAAACAGTTATTACTCGCCAGATCAGAAAGAAAGTCCTCAACTCTCGGATTTAGGACCCATGCTGTTCTCCGTCTATAACCCATCTATCTCTTGGGAGAAAAATCAGTTTATTTGGCTGTAAGTATCCACCTATTGCTGATGATACCAAAATGAACTTGTCCCCCCCCTCACTACCCCCGGAAGTTTCAATCCCGAATCCTAAAAGTCTACTCTCTATTTTCTCCTGGATGTGTCACCACAGCCTTAAACAACTCTTTTAAACTGAATTATCATTTTCCCCCTAAACTAGGCCTAGTCTAACCCTTCACCTCTCGATTGACAATATTGTGAAATGAGCTCTTTCCTCTCTGCTCCACTATAACAAATGCACTTAAAATCTCCCATCTTGACTACTGTAACATTCTACTTTCTTGGCTCCCAGACTCTCATCTCTCTCCTCTCCAATCTATCTTAACTCGGCAGCTCGTATCATCTCGCTCTCCTCCAAAAGAAACCTGCAACCCCGTTACTATGCAGTCCATAGGTGGCTTCCATCAAACAATCATATTTAACCCATCTTTTCAACCTTTAATCCCTTCATTCTACTCCCTACTTATCTCTCTCTCAACAGGGAGATTTAATAACATTTCTTATTGTTTAAAAAATTGCCCCAACCAATCAAATCTTATTTAACATTTGAAAGCTAAATCTGATTGGTTAGGGCAAAATATACCATTTTAAACATAGAACTTTTATTGATCAATCAACCTGTTAGTTCCTTATGTTCCTGAACGTGCCCTGCTCTCCTGGCAGAGAAATCTTCTCAAACAACCCCCTACGAGCACTGCTTCCTCTCGTATTAAACCATTCTCTCTTTGCTGCTCCCTACCTTTGGAATTCTCCCTTCTCTCACTTCCCAGGCTGTGAACCTTTAGCTCTTTATATATTAATTTGGCAGAAAAAGCCAATTACTGTTCTTATCTATTCTTCTTTCTTTTTCTTCGTTTTATTTCTCCGCTTTTTGGACCGTATCTCCTCCCACAGTTTTTGAGCTAAGAACATGAAATTCGGTACGAGCTGCGGCATATAGGAGAAGTGTGCTATCTTCTAGCTAAGGAAATCCGCAGAAGCGTTCGTGCGTTTTCGGCAATTTCCGACATTTTTCCCATAGACTATAATGGTAACAATCCTCAAATTGGATATTTCAAACAGTTTTTTTCATGGTCATAAATACAAATGGTGATACCCCCACCCCCCCACACAGACCCAGGTAACACCCACCTACTGACCTAACCTTTCTATTCCATTGAAGCCATATTTAAAGGGTACTAAAGTCAAAAAAACTAATTTAGATTTATCCTCAAAAAGATAGTTTTTATGGTATAAACACAAAAAAACATACCCCCTCAACCAGACCCAGGTACACACACCTACTAATTTACTTCTCCATTACTGTGAGCCATACTTAAAGGGTAACTAAAGTAAAAAAAACTAATTTTTAATTTTTCTCAATACAGATAGTTTTAATGGTTGTAAACACAAAAAAGACATACCCCCCTCAACCAGACCCAGGTACACATGCCTACTGATTTATCTTATCCATTATGGTGGCAGCCATATTTAAAGGGTACTAAGTCAAAAAACTAATTTAGATTTCCCTCAATAAAAGATAGTTTTATGGTTGTAAACACAAAAAATGGCATACCCCCTCAACCAGACCCAGGTACACCACACCTACTGATCTACATATCCATTCTGTGGAAGCCTAACTTATTAAAGGGTAACTAAAGTCAAAAAACAAATTTTGATCAATAATCAAAAAACTTTGTTTTTTAACCCCCAACTGATACTGGTATACACAGCTACTGACCTCCTACCCCTCCATTACTGTTGCGCCCATACTAAGAAGGGTAACTAAAGTCCAAAAAACTAACTTTTGACCAATCATCAAAAAAATTTTTTAACTCACACCCGACATGGGTACACACACCTACTGATCTACTTATCCATTACTGTGGCAGCCACCAACTTAAAGGGTAACTAAAGTCAAAAAAGCAAATTTTGATCAATAATCAAAAAAGAAAAAAAAATTTTTTTTTAACTCTCAACCCGACACGGGTACACACCACTACTGATCTACTTCCATACTGTGGCACGCATACTTTAAATGGTAACTAAAGTCAAAAAAGCAATTTTGATCATCAAAAAACTTTTGTTTTTTTAACCCCCAACGTGATACGGTATACACAGCTACTGACCTCCCTCCATTACTGTTGCAGCAGCCATACTTAAAGGGTACTAAAGTCAAAAAAACTAATTTTGAACCAATCATCAAAAAAGTTTTTTGTTTTTTTTAACTCTCACCCGACATGGTACACACACGTACTGATCTACTTATCCATTACTATGCAGCCATACTTAAAGGGTAACTAAAGTAAAAAAAACTCATTTTGACCAATCATCAAAAAGTTTAGTATTTTATCCCAACCTGATATAATACACACACACACGACGACCTACCTTTCATGCATGTGACATTTAAGGGTAAGTAAAAACAACAATGTACTCATCATTGACATTATTGAGTTTTAAAAATCTGCAGCACAAACAACACCAACAAATTCCCTTCCAAAATGCAGTCTTTCAAGCCAATTCAAGTTATACTTAAACTTTCCCTTTCTATTCTAAACTGTTTTCCTCATTTCGGAAAAACACAACTCACTATCAATGATTGTTAGCAGAGCACTTATCTCTCCCCCACTTAAATGTGTATGTTGTCCCCCACATAATATGTAAGCTCTTTGGGAGGGGGATTTCTTTCCTAATTGTCAAGTCAACAACCACACATATATATATTAATATATATATATATATCTTAACCTTTAAACTTTATGTACATGTAATTTCTGTATAAGCTTTCCACTTATCCCATTTTATGTATATCCTGTATTTATAATGTACAGCGCTGGTGTCTCACGTGGTGTTATATAAAATAAATTAACATAACAATCTTATTCCCTTGGCCCCATACAATATTATTATCTGCACACTGGCATACATATAAACACAGGGATTTTAGTAACATTCGGTATCACATAATGAAAAGCCTTCTAACCACATCAAGGTAACCCAGTCTGGAAGGTCCTAACTTTTTAAATTTTTTACTTCATCAGCAAACTTTTGCATTTCTCATACTGCGCACTGGATCAATAGCAGACTTTCTCACTTTGCCCCTGTCCACTGCTTTTATAGTGAGTCCATTCAGTACTTTAATGTATGCAATATGATCTGTATAGGGCCTAGGAATGTTCATTTAATTTATTTGGTATTGTAGTTCGGAGTAAGGGCATGGGGTGAGGGGCAACACAGCCCAATGCAATAATCCAGAGCAGCCGGCAGTGGACCTGTAAACGGTGGTGAGCCATAAGCTGGCGCTAAAAAAGCATTTGTTGGGGCTGGGAGATACCTGTGCACTCCCGGCCGCCGCAAACCCCATCTAAAGGAACACTAAACCCCAAAAATAACTATTTGCCATCGTTTCTTTATTACACAGGGAGGTGAGAACGCTTATTCTCACCTCCCTGGGAATAATAGTACGCTCGGGGGACCGGAACTTACCTTACCACCAACCTAAAAACCGCCGCGCCTTCACTGACAAACCGCTCTTGTCCCAACCGCGCGCCCTATCGTAGACGCATGCGCGCCAATACAAAAGATGGCGCGCATCGGAAGAGAACAGCTGTTCAGTGAAGAAGCGGCTGCGAGTGAGCGGCGGTAAGGAGTTCCAGGTCCCCCGAGCGTAATATTTTTCACAGGTGGTGAAATAAGCGTTCTCACCTCCCTGTGCAATACAAACGAATGGCATAGTTATTTTTTGGGTTTAGATGAGAGTTAACAGTCCCTTTAAAGCAGGAGCCAGCTGTGCATTTCCTTGAAGTACTTTAGTCATTTGAATATTGCAGTTTAATAGGATTGGGACCTCGTGTCTGAAGGCCAGGTTTTGTCCTTCATCCCCAGAACAATGAATAGGTGAGATATTTATACAAAATGGATTTTTATAGATGAAACCAATTTAAAATCACTTTATGGGATTGTATAAAATCAATCCAAAGTCCACCAATAGTGCTTTAATGAGATACAACGCAGGGCCATTATTTGCTTCCTTCTCTCTACATTAGGAGGTGACAGTGTAACCAGTGGAAGATTGTTACTTTTGTTTTTAAATGCTTGGCATTTTTAGCCTTTACCAGTCGGTACATTTTACCCTTTGCTTTTTCTTTGATTTAGTTATACTTTAATAGATACATTGTCCCTCTGCTATTACTTCAGTAAAAACTGGAGACTTCAGACATGCCACCCCTATAGACCCTAAGCAGCTCGGTACCTGGTCCCGGCCCTCTGCTTGTATTTCCCACGGCGGGGAGCAGACCAGAGCAACAACCTGGTACCAGGAATGTAATAGAGTTTGGGATCATTTTATAGTGCAAATATAGCATTAGGGGTAGGAGGCTGCACACAATATATAAAAGTTTTTTTTCTGAGGATGGAGATGCCCTTAAATGTAGTTTAATATGCAGACATTCCAGGGAACCCTATATGGGGGAGTATAGTTGCGCTTTAAAGGGCATGTCTACCTATAAAAATCAACGTGACATATAGCTGCAGCAACCCTTCCCTCCCCCCCACTTACCTTTTACTTACCTTCCCCAATGAGACCCTGAAAGTACTTACAACAGCCTTGTCCCCTTGCTTCCCTCCTGGTTGCGACTGTCAGCTATTGGACATTACACAGCGGGACAACGGTTGGCACAATCTTGGTCTGACAGCCAAACCATGAAGCAGAGCGGCTGGGGACCAGGTCTTGTAAGTAAGTTCAGGTGCAAAGCTCGTTTGTGAAGGGACTAAAACGAAAGGTGGGGTTTAAGAAGTTGGCTGCCAGCTAGTATGTATAGCAGTTTAGTACATGTTTCTAATAGCGTCAGTAACACTTGCACCTTAAAGGACGTGTAACACCCGCTTTTATTTTCATCACGATGTATCTTTTTTATTTAATAATTTGCTTCATCTATCTTTATATAACTCCACACTGTCATAGACCATGACGCTAACCTACAAGTAGTGCCTGCCACCAGTATGCCACTTATATAGACGCCGCCTAAGTAGTTACCTAGAGAAGAACAGTACAGAGCCTTGCAGAGGGAGGAGAATGAGTAGATCTAAGCCCAGGTCGTGCAATGCGATCTGAAGATCTCACTGAAGTCAGTGAGGACCTCCGTACATATGTGAAAGTTAGAAGTATCAAACGAAGTAGACACCAGGATAACTGTAGTACGAAGTCATAGCTGGTGAAAAGGAAAAGGCAACATGTCTGAGTTTATTATGGGTATAATACACATTGTGCATTACGGACGAAAAACAGGAAGAAACTGAATAGAGATAGGGGAGCAAAAGTGCAACCATGTCTCTGTCAACTGGGGTCCAGGCGTGGACACCTTCGAGTGTAAAACATGGAGGACTAACGTTTTCATAAGCTTCAGAATTTATTTTCCAGAATTTTGCTATTGCTTTGCCGTCTGGGTGTAGCAAACTGTGTAAAAAACCTGGCCACACCTGATGGGTTTCTCGGTTTGTATTGGTCCTATCCATATATTTGCTTCAGTAATGGCCTAAGAATGGAAATGCCACTGTTTTCCACAAAGCTTCTGCATTGTGTATGGGCACACACCCCACAGTGTGAGTCTTCAGTTATAAGACTAATAAAACAGAAGCACATAAAACACTGGATCTAATACATTTCTGTACTACTTGAGGCCTCTTAACCATAAACTCATTTATAAACACTTTAGATAATTCTACAAATTCTCCCAAAATAACAGGTGTGGTTTGAGACGAGGAAAAGAACAGCCCATATGCAGACAGGTTGAAGGCTAACGCCAGCTGTGCTCACACAATGCTACTCGACTATTATCGGAAGACTATTTGGTGTGTATCTGCTGTGAGTTTCCAGGAGTCCCATTATTTGTAGCAAAGTTACCTATGCTTACTGCACATACGTATATTTTATATAGTTTAAATCGGCCACATCTGAACACAGGGTTCGAAAGGGTATACCTCCTCACGCACTCTTTATCACCCGCAAAGGACAAGCCATCGTTACAACAATCTTCTACTAAAAATAGTTCAGAAAAGCCACATTCAGCTAGTGTCAAACATTGTACTGACTGTGTGGCGGAAACAAACAAAACGAGCTGAAACAAGACTGTCATAATGTGGACAAAGCGCTGATAGCGCTATGAATGTGGATGTCTTCGGTTGGGGGCTGGTGGGTCGATGCGTGCTGTGGGCTACAAGTTATACGGGTGTGGATATGGGACCTGCCGTCCGCACGTCTGCTAGGGCAGGTGTCTGCGGTGTCGAGACTTGGGAGATAAGCCATAATCGCGGAGGGCTTAAAGAGAGGGGGTAGGTGAGGGGCAAAGGTTTCGGGGGAGGACACGGTGTCGCCATGAGGGGGGGCGCATGCATCACTAGCATCGAACGGTATCGTCTAAGAGCCGTGGGGCTCGTTCAGTGGTAAGGAGAACGCCCCAAGGTCAGGGAAGTGTGGTGTACCAAGTCCCGGGGGGCGGGAGGGGCGAGCCAGCGGTGGGGGTAGACAACAGTGCCGAAGTTGGGCTGCAGGGGGTCCCCATTTAAGAGGTCTGCTTTCATTCACAACTTGTAGGGAAATTCCTTGAATTAACTGAGATATCTTTTTGAAATACAAATTATATGATTATAACAAGCCAAAGTGGCACCAAATTTGAATGGTTTTAGTGAACATGCAGAAATAGTTTACTTCACCCCTGATTTGCAGTCCCCAGGACCAGTCAGTGTTTTGGGACATTCATCGTGCTTGGTCGTGACTACTCTGATAAGCCCACAGATACCTTCACTCTTTTCAAGCATCTGGATTCTGGTTTGCTAAGCATGCTGGAGCGATTTTTGCGTACATCCAGCACGGTGCCCCCTAATGGGGGGGGGGGGGCTAAAAAGAGCAACGAAAATAATAAAAGAGGAGTTAGAACACTAATCGGACATCTGGGGACGGCTACACGCTGGAGGTCGTGTCTCTCGCCATCGACCCGTCTGTAGTGTGCAATACGTAGGGCTCAATATGAAATGTTGAGAGCGAAGCGATTCCAACTGAGATGCCTAAAGGACAAACTTGTTTTAATGATGCTGTGAGGGCTACGCATCATCAAGGACAGAATAGTGTCCAAGGGGAACAGCGTGGGCCGTAGCGGAGATACAACAGTCAAGGATAGTGTCGGCACAAATCGTGCGGGGACGGGAACTCTGAGGGACCTTGTCTCACACAGCGCCCGGCTACTACAGTAACCACTAGCTGATAGGACAGGGTGGAGGGCTTTGTCGATAAAAGAACACAGAAAAAAGCGTACAAGGCCGTCAGGGATACAGAGGGCGGGGAAACAATAAAGGGGTCAGGGAAAAGTGTGTTAGATAAGTGCCACCGTCGGGGGAGACAGGAAGAGGGGCGGGAGCGCCGGATGGCAGGCGCGGAGAGACGCAACGCAAACGACGGCGACGAGAAGGAGGGTGTGGTAGACTCGACGTGAGGCACACGTCAAGTGAAGGAAAGTTGACCACAGGATAGGGGACCGCGTGCCGCGGACAAAGAACGCCGAAAAGGGAGCAGGGAGGAAAGGGGCAGGGGGGGGAGCGAACGGGGAACGGGACGGCAACCACGGGAGAGGACAGAGCCTACATGACCCGGCAGATCAGGGTGCATAGACCCGAGCGGGACGCATAGCTACCAGTGCGTGAATAGACAGTGTACACATACGCGTGGAAGATTTTGTGAAAAAGGGGAGTGAGGATGTAGAAGCTGGGGATATGCTACTGTGAGAAAACGTGGGGGACGGGGGCGAGAGGATGTGGTAGCATGGTCCAAGGCCGTCACGGTCTAACACGGTAGGCGCGAGAGATACGCGTTCATATTATTCCCGAATTGCTGAACAGCCAACCGCAGCTCAATCCTCGTAAAATTCGGTGCGTAAGGGTAAGCACCGGAGGCGCAAGCAGCGCCTAGCGGGCAAGCCCGCGATAATAGGGTGCGTACAAGACCCAATCGCCTACAGAAAAGAGAACCAAACCCCGGCCACTCGAACAGGCCAGAAACACTCCGGACACAAGGCGGAAGCCGATGTTACACATTCGAAACACCGGCCGGGAAGGAGCGGGGGCGCCGGGGGAGAGAGGCCAGGGAGAAGGAAGGGACCACAGACGGCCCGGATGCACTGGAAAAAACACAAGCGGAATTTGAAAGGCGGGGAGGGGGAGGGAGAGACAACAGAGACAGGCAGGCGGGCTCAAACCAACAACCATGTCTAATTCCAGATCGACCATCGATAAGGTAAAGGAACACGCCCTCCAAGAAAGAAGACGAAGGAATAGAGAAAAAGGCCGGTTTAACACGCGGGGTTACCTTGAGGACATGGTGGGGTGGGGGAGACGTGACGACAAAAACATACTTTTATCCAGATGCGTGAGTAACGGAGTACTGACCACGAAAAACGAAGGCCTCTGCGGTGTGAGCCATAGTTGGCTAATCACAGAGAAAGGAAGGCCACGTGCAATTAGATAGCGTCCAGATCAACCGCCAGTGCATCAAATTGGAGGCCTGGACGAAGAAGGGTCTTGAGGGACAGCAGGTCTTGGCAAACAGAAAGGCCCAGGGTTCCCAGATTGTCATGCTGGGGAGGTCTCAAGACCATACCATGAAACATGGTAGGACCCTCTTCCATTTACTTTTTAAAGATATCAGGAATCATAGCTAGAAGAGTAAAGGTTGTAAACCCATTTTGGAAGGTCTAGGTCACCAAGAACATCACAAAGAGCCCCAGGGTCCAGAGTTGGACAGAACCATGTGTTTGCAACCTGGAGGCACATGATATTGATCGTTGGGCCTTCCCACTGAGCATCAGTGTCTCAGACACACCGCCCTGATGAAGGATCCAGGATGCCAGCTGGAAAGTCTGCTTCCCTGGTTTAGAAACATGCAGGGTGTATTTAAAAACATGTTTTATATAGATCTGATTGGTTTGGGGCACATTTGCACCATTTTAAACTAATGAACTTTTAACTTGTAATAACCCTGCTGCAATGTAAATGGCTGACAGGGCCCAGGGAAGGGCCTTTGCCCAAGTCAACATATGGTGGGCTTCCGCCATGTGCCCCTGATGGTGGAGGATAGTTAGAAGTAATTGGGCATTGCGAGTGGACTGGAATCTTGCCGATAGTAAATTGGTCCAATGGGAGAAGAGCATGACTCAGTCTTCTGCTCAGGATGGAAGCTTTCGCTTCAGACACCAACAACCCTGGGCTGTCAATGAGCCATATACTGCCCCAAGCGGATAGTCTGTAGACACCACATCCACAAAGGAAGGCAAAGGATCACTAAAGAACGTTTACAGCTTCTAAAACTACAAGTAAAATGGTGGTATCACATATTTATCTGTAAGCCTTGGTTTATGATTAAAATATTATGTTTAGTTGAGTCTGCTATCCACTCCCCCCCCCCACCCTCCGACTGCCTGTTTTAGTGGTTTACACAGCCTCACCATGACACTTCTCTCTATGCTTACACTCTCCCCATCCCCCCCCATTCTTTCTTTCTTGATGGAAATGCCTTAAAGTTGCAGAAAGTGTGCTGGGCTCGGCCGACAAGATCCTAGTAAGAGTCAGGAATGGGGAACATTTATATTTTAGCTTCTGGAGAAACGGGGTTTGCTATAAATTGTGATTTCACTTGATGATTTTCAGTATACTACAGCCAATATTAAAATACAAAAAAGTTAGCTCGCCAAAATGTACATACAGACATTTTCACAACAGCATAACTTCTAACACTGCTGAAGAAATCAACTTATTGTTTGTCTGGGAACCTAGATTAATGTCAACGAGGAGGCAAAAAAATTGCCCTTGCATAGCTGTATTGGAGTGACAGATGTGGCAAGTACTGATACCTACCCCCATCACAAACATTTAACGGGACTGTCCCCCCTTTTCAAAAAACTAATATACATGTAGATTAACCCCCAAAACCCTAACTTTGTTTAGTCAAAGTTAGCAAACTTGGCGTCCCCACATTGAGTTAGTATACTTACAAGCTCCTCGTCTCCCACGCCGCTTTCCGGGTTTTCTCCCAGTCTCCACGTGGCTGGCTCTGTTCTTTTGTTTTTGACCTAGCTCCGCTGAGTGGAAGACTGGGTCGGGAATGGCGGTAAGTGATTGGCCGTGTCGTCACTGCGACTGTCTACCTCCCAGAAGTGCAGAGCGAGAGAGGAAATTTAAATAAATAGCTGTTGTGTGGGAGCAGATTTTAACTTTACACTAAAGGAAGTTAGGTTTGGGGGGGTTATGTAACATATATCACTGTCCCTTAATACTCTTGAATAAACCACCCACATAATAAACCACCCACAGTTTTCTGGGTTTCTTATCTTTGATTAACAAAACCCACCAAAAACCCTATGGCAACATAATTGAGTTCCTTTATTGTTAGCATCTGAGAGTCAGTCGCTCAGAATGCACAGTCGTTTATTGGGGACACTTTTCCTACACATAATATCCCAAAATAGGAAAACCGAACCCCATATACCCAATCAACCAGACTCTGTGTATAATACATAGCCCCTTGTACTATAAAATCTTGTTACATTCCGTATTCGAAAGTAAAAGTTGTTAATCATAAGCTTGGGTTTAAGTTTAGATGATTACCTTATCAAAATACTGCATAAAAGGAGCTCGTGTCTCAGACGGAGGACAGGTTAGCATAAGGCTTTTCCATTAGGTTCATTTCACATGGGACAGCAGATGGGCTGAGGCCTTAGAACACGCTGCTTCTGTAATAGACTCGTTCTTGTACTTATGGCGCAGCATCCAGGGCTTCACATAGCTTATCTAGTTGGAACCATACCTTCTTCCCTGATGAGAAATATACATGTAATTATAAAGCTGAAAGAATCACGGTTGTAACAACCTGGCACAAGCATTCACTGCTTGTTTTTCATGTCTCTAAATCAAACACAACATTCTACTAAACCCACACAACCAAATCCAACCAAACATAGACTAAGTAAGCTAGATTAAAAAAGGAATCTGGGATGTGAAGGCGAGTTAGGGATGGCACTGGGAAGAGTGGGGAGAGGGTGTGGCTCTATGGCCCAGGGTTTAGAGTTCATTTTATTTTAATTGGTGTACTGTATATATTTGAGTTTTATAAACTGAGGTACCTACTTTTGCAGAAAAAAAACAATGAAAGTGATTGACTCGGTAAAACCGAGGGTAGAAAAATTTGACCACTACTGCTTCGATTCTGTATGGCTTGAGGCTTAGTTGCCCTTAAATGGACAGCAGACATTCCCAACAGTATCCCATACGTAATAGCCGCAAATCCAGTATGGCTATACTGTTGGGATGTGTATGGGAATTCTACTGTCCATTTAAAGGGCAACTAAAGCCTAAACAATAGGCAACAATAGATAACTTCTCCTTCTGATTCTGGTAGTTGTTTTTCAGGTTGCCCCTTTAATGGACAGCAGAATTTCACTATACAGTAATAGACCATACTGGATATGGCTATTACTGTATGAGTAATTCTGATGTCCATTTAAAAGGACTACTAACGGCCTTGGCACTCAAGCTTTTGGAAAACAAACATCTGAACCCCACCTTTCCCGCCAGTTTCCTGCAGTGGTGTACCTTTTGTGGGCAATCTTCTGGATTACTTTCCTGGCAAGCTTCTGTAGTAGTGGTAACTGTACAGAGACAAATCAGACAGACCTCGCTTGCTCCACTCCTATACTGAAGGAGGCTGACATCACGATACTCGGTGCCGGGAGGTCAGCACTAGCGAGGCGAACTATAGGGAGCGTGGTGAGGAGCGCGCCAATTGGGAGCGTGGAAGCGAGCGAGCCAAGCAAACAAGTTCGTTATCAGGCTGCTTTTCAGCCGAAAAAACTCGGTTGATACCTATACTTAGATACGGTAGATTACAGGATCTGTGAAGTCATGCTCAGGTGGGTTCAACAGTGACCTTCTGTAATAAAGCAATGAATATCAGAGTCTAGTTTGCTCTTGGGCCAATGTATCACAGAAGACGCAAAATGTTTCCTATTACCCCTGCCCGATCTTTCTTATTTAATTTACATATACTGTGCTATAGTGACCTCTGGGCTACGAATACATATGTAAAGGGGTAGTAATTGAAAATGTTCTTATACTCCAACAAGAATCAAGAAATATTAACATGTAGAAACAGTCACATTTGTTTAAGTGTACCTCTGCAGAAGAGAAGTTTTCCTTGTCTCAATTTTCATCTGGTCGACCCTCTGTTTTAAAGCAAGTCTTCTCCAGTCTAAGATTGTTGATTCTCCTCCCGATGCTGGTGTTGATCGTGGGCAGACACTGCTTTTGATGGGTTGCGAAGTTGCCCATCTTTTTGTCAGGTTTCCTTCTCAAGCCCGCATGCAGATGACACTACTTAACCAATCCATGCTTAAAGCCAGGTGGAAAATAAACAACAAGAAGCAAGATAATTGTAAGGCCCAGAACTCCTTTGCGCACTTTCTTTAAAAAAACTAAAACAGAATTCCATGTACAACTATTAAGATAAATCTTCAACGGACAATTCACCTGCATGCTGCGGATCAAATAACAGACAGACATAAACACCTCTGAAGGTAAAACAAAGTTTCATATGCAAGAAGAAAACCCTTTGTAACAACACATTAAATGGCAATTCACCCTGGGCTGTCTAAGCCTTTTGCATTTCTAAAACCCATTCTCTCCTGGAGAGTGCTTTTTCTTTAAACTCAAATGCCCCTCCTGTTTCCTGAGTTCTTCTTTCCAGCTCTTCTAAGCGAGAAGCCGACGTTCTCAAAGAACCTTACAATCCGACTGTCCAGCGCCCTATTCTTTGCTCTTTTATCTACTTTTGGCTCTTCAGATTCAAACCACAAACACCAGAAAAGTCCCAGCACATGAGAAACAAAAGTCTAAAGAAGTGATCCACTGTGCACTGACGGTTTTCATAAATCACGTCTCAGTCAGCGTAAAACTGTGGTCTTTCTACCCAGTGCCCTCAAATACAAGGACACTGAAGAGCTATCCTTGTCAAATCTTAAACAGGCCTAGGATGCCAGCGTCTTAGGCCGTGTGATGTCTAACGCTATATGCCTTGAGGTTTTACTTTTCCTTGTTTGCTCCTCTTGCTGTGATCCCAACCCCACCAGACCCAGCTTATTGCCCACTATCAACATGTAACTTTTACACTTGGTATATGTATCATGTAGTGGCTTGCATCATTCTGTAACTTGTCCTTTTCTAGACACCTAGAGAGAGAAAAATCCACAAAAGAGATGGGAAAAGGAGCCGCACATGACTGTACAAAGCTTAATACATAAGATCTTACATGCCAGAGTCAATAGAGCCATCAACTCAAAGTTAGTGACTATTGAAATAGCAAAACATCAACAACAAACTGTCCAATTGGGTCGAACATCTTGAAACTGACTAAAAAGAATGGGAGATAAAGCACTCAAAATACCACTGCTAATATGTGTTAAAAACTGGTCAGGCCGTTCCTTTAGATCCTAGAAAATACGAGTTTCCTAGTGTCTTGGGCACCCAAGGCTACAGTGGGGATTAACAATCCTTGTACTGCATGTAGCAGAAATTGTTCTTTGACTGGTCAGTTGAAAAAAGATTTGGGTTCTATTAGATTACACAGCAACTGCTAGAGCAGCATACATGTCCTGTATAAAGAGGGATACTCCAACAACTTTATATTTTTCTGACCTACCATTTGAGAGATGAACTATATATTGGTACTCGCACTGTTTATCTGTGCTTTTGAGGCGAGGAGAGACAACAAAAAAAAAAAAAAAAAGATGAGAGAGAGAGAGAGTGAGGAGAGGAGAGGAGAGAAGCGTGAACATTGTCTGGAAGCCCATACATTTGCAAATTGCAGCTGTTCAAGAAAGAGTAATAGAGTGAAAGATACAGAGATGGAAAAGAAAAGATATAGAGAAAGAGAAGAAATGATATAAGAAAGAAAGATAAAAGGTAGACAAAAATAAAGAAAATGAAAGTGTGAAAGAGAGAAAATTAAGAGAGCGAAAGAAGGAAAGAAAGAGAAGAAAATCGGAAACCGAGAAGATGAAAGGGATGTAGAGGAAAAGAAAACAAGAAGAGGTTAGAGAAAAGGAGAACGAAAGAGATATATATATATATATATCTGAGAAGAGAGAGCGAAGCTTCATGTTTTAAGAGAGAATGCAGTTTAAATGTAGGTTTCTATGTGACTCACATTGTGTTCCTAGCTGTGAACTACTGATTTACTTAAAGCAGGTTAGATCTTTCTTCTTTTTTTTTAAATTCATTTTAGTTTATATTTTTGTTTATGAGGGCCCCCCCCCCCTAAGCAGGGCAGTGCACGATTCTAGACAAAACTAGCAATCGATCTAGAGCATAGAGCAGCTCTAGGAGATGTGTCCTCCAATGAATCATACTTTATGAATTCAATTTCTACCAGGAGAAAATTTTCAATTTGAACGCTGGATCATATGGAAGAGTGTAAATTGTTTTTGCTCTATTATGCATCGGACGCCATCATTTTTCTTTCTAATTACAGAGGTGTCAGGTCGAGAGCTGTGTCATGCAGGAGCGATTTTCAATTAACTGATCATATACTTCATTTTCCCATGTGATAAATCTGCTATCTAGACTGGCTCTCATGCTGGAATATAAAAGGGAAAGCCCAGCAAACACGAGGGCGATGTAATGGGGAGATGTGTATGCAGCTATAAAGTGCAGATATCAGGCAGCTTAATTTAGAACCTGGCCGGATTTCCACATCTCCAATTTCATTTCCAATTCTCAAGGAGAGAGAGGAGGGGAGAGGGAGAGAGAGAGAGAGAGAATTAATAATAAAAAAAAATCCTTACCAGCCTAGAGGCTCCAGCTCCCCATACAACAGCAAGCACAGAGGATACAGAGAGAGGAGGAAAGAGCCACCAAAATGCGTGTTTTCTATTACACAACTTCCAAATAGGATATCAAGCTTAATAATGCTAATTGAGTTCTTAAATAAGTGTATTTTTATTATATAAACAAATTTGCCACATTAATATAGAGGGTGATTTCAAGAGCCTCTTTAAAACACAGTATAGCTTAAAAAAAACAAAATTGCCTGAGCCATTTAAATGAAAAGGGATGATATTCTGTGCTGGTGGGGTATGGGGCGCTATTTAGTACAGGTGGTATTTTTGTGGTATTATTTGGGGGTATGTGAAAATGGGATAAGGGGGGTGATATCGTTGTAAAACTGATTATTGGTGGGGGTTTTACCTTTATTGATGGTGGTGCTGCATGATTTAAGGCATGCCCACACTTAAAAACCTAAAACTGGTGACTTGTTGTATCTTCTGCCAGCCTACATGGGATTGAATTTCAAGCGATTGGTGAATTTCATCAGTTCGCTTAAAATGTCGAAAAACCCGGTTTACGGGTCTTTTTGATCGATGTGAACAGTGAGAAGTTTATCGGAAAAACAAAGATAGAGACAGGCGGAAAATTTTTCCGCCGACCCCATCTTTGTCCAAATCTCTCCGAAGGTTTCAAGCTTACAATCTGCAGAAAGATGAGACCTCAGGTGAGGAACTTCGAGCTGATTGGAAATCCGATTGGAAGAGCATCGCTGTGTATTGGGCGAACTAGGATGAGGCCACGGCACATTGCAGCGCACAGGAATTGCAACCAAAACGCCAGTGTGATCGACATCGAGATTATGTGAGCGATTCTTGTGCATTTTGCGCATGCGATTTTGACATTTTCCGACTAAGAAACACATGCCGTGAATGCCCACCAAAAAGGGGAACGCAGGCGTTACAACAACACGAACAATGGGCAATAGGCAATTCCAACCTTGGGAATCGGGATTTCGTTTCCCGCAATTTCAATTTAGCAAAAAATCGCCACAAACGGTGTGCTAGAACGCGTGAAAAACGTTAGGTGGCCTAGAGCGGCTATTTTTTTAGTTTATCATGCATTTGTAAACCAGATATTCAATGACAGTGAGCTTTGCTATAAGCTTAAGCAGTGCAGAGGATCGGGTAGCAGTGGAGACACAGTCAATATTGGTTGTGATGCAGAAGCCACAGCCGTGATGACGCATAGAGGGAGGAGCCAGATTACTTAAAGGGTATGTCCATGGAGGCAGGAGGAAGGATGGCTGGTAAGTAAAATTTGGTGACAGCTTTCAGATATATAAACCTCACAAGATCTGGTTTGTGCCATTTTCCGGACACAAAAAAAAACAAAATTGTGGGGTGGACATATTCTTTAATATTGGTTAGTAATGCAGGTAATAAAGTGCTAATCGAGCAGGTGTAAGTTCTTCTCTAATGGTATTGTGTTATAGGCGGGTGGAATGGTGTTTATTAAATATCGGAGTTATTATTGACAATTTTGTACTAGATGGGATAGCCAGTGTTGGACAGAATTACAAGGGGATAGGGAATTCGCTGTGGACTACAGCCCATTTTACCAGGAAAACCGAGACAAACTGCTAAAATTTAATTTACAGAGCCAAAGGGACAAAATAAAAAAAACTGATGTAAAAAGCATTTACGAATAATCATAAGAGCAGTAGGAATAAGGTTTAAAACAGTGTAAGAGGAGTAATAAAAGAGATAGGAAAATGTTAGGTGGGGCCTCTAAACTCGTCCTGGTGGGGCACCTGTCTTCAGATTTAATGGTGCGCCCGACCGTCTAGTCCGACACTGGGGATGGTATCTAAGCCCTAGACATAGGTTGTAGCCCCTGCAACCTTCCTCGGGTGAGTGATGCTTGTTTGCCGTTGTGGTCAACTCATAGGTAATTGCATGTGATTGGTTTTTTTTAGGGGGTAGGGGGGAGGTTTATAGGGGGTTAGGGGGGGTTTTTAGTGATAGGGCGGGGTTTAGGCGGGGTTATTTACCAGATTGTTATAGGGGGTCTAGGGTGAGTTAGATTTTTCTAGTATTTGTGTAAGTAGATAGGGGGTCCTAGGGGGGGCACAAAAGCTTATAGGTAGGGGGGTTTAGGCGTAGTAGGGGGGGCACCCAAAAAGGGTGTGGAGGGTCCATTCCTGCAGGAATATTTTGATATTTGAGATCCGTGGCAAGGAAATCTGTCTGGATCCAGTCTTAATCAAATTAAAATGTAAAAAATAAGTAAATATATACAGTTCTTTTAACACAGTAACAATCTCTGGGGTGGGTGAGGGGGGGTCCCACACAAACCGGGAAATTTCCAGGCCACAAGCCCTAAAGTGGCCCTAAACCAATATCAAGTGTTAGGGGGGGCCAACACACAGGAAGATTTACCCAGAGCTGCGGTCACTCCGGGCAATATCGTGTTAGCGCAAGTGGGTTAATCAAAAAAGGGATTTACCCGCATCGTGATTAATGCCGGTACTAGTGCGTTAAAATTATGCGCTAGAGTAGTTGCGAACGCCAGGATAAATTGTGGGCGCCAGATGCGCGGGTGTCCTTTTGCGTAACCCACACATCTGACATAATATGGAGTTAAAATCATCCAAATTTATAGTTTATTAGGCTGTAAAAAATTTCAATGGACGGTATTTAACCAACCAATGACTAATTCAGTATTTTGGTCGTTTGGGTCTTTTTCGCCTGCAATGACTGAGGTCGTTTAACCTTTGCCCAAATCAGACAAAACTTGATCAGAAGTAGGTAAATTTGGCCTATTGAACCTATGTCTATGTACCTCACGATTGGCCACATAAAAATATCGGATGGCGGGTAATTTTCACAAAGACCAAACACTATTTGACCCAGGCCAACTGGTCAGTAGTATGTTACACAGCCTAATTAAATTTAGACAAAAATCAATCCAACACAAAGAATAGATATGCCAGTAATTTTCCACAATTGTGTGACCCTAAAGTCTTTACAACATTTTTTTTTTTTCAAGCAAGAAGAAAAAAGTAACAACTTGTAAGTTAGGTACGTTTCTGTCGGATAGACAGTAGATGGATATATAGGATTATGATGGTTATTTCTACATTTCTATCACCCCCATCTAATAAACTATATAAATGTATTTCCCCTTCAGTATCTATATAAGCAAAAACACTGCATATTGTGATCAGTGCATGGAACGTTAATCTGACAGGTTTATGTGTGAAGATGAGGTCGTGCCAGTTTAAAGCAAGATCCCCCTGCTGTTCACAGGTTATAAAGGGGCAGGGGTGGTTTATGATGGAACCCATAACTGTACCATCCATAGCTGTTGGCTCACATGGGGCACATTAGATAGATTAGATACATTAGATTCATGAACATTGACACGGGTGGACGGTTCTCTATAACAGGATGATTCAGCACCTGGAACAGAGTGAACAATTAAAAGCAGAGAGAGGATCATCCGGAGCAGTGGACAGAGAGGGGAAGTGGACTAGAATCGAACTCGAACCCGAGTTCCGCAAACTAATTTCAGTGCGAAGATCCTGGACCTGGAATTTTCGATATTTTTCGAACTTTCGATAATTAGGAAGTTTCAAACGTTCGAGTGTGAGATATGTAGTAAAATTGTCTATTATACCACAATGCGAGGAATATCGAATCCGCAAGTAAAATGTCTATTTACCAATACGCGAGTAAATATCAATTATCGAATCTGCAAGCGTTTATGGGTAATTATCGATGTTCAAACACGAGCGCTCAATAGTAGCGCGTGTGGAAACTAAAAATCTAGTGAGTTTTCGAAAGTCTGGATATTGTCGAACATGTTCCCCCAGACCATTTCCCAGGTCCCACAGCTATTTACTGTTTAAATTGATTATGTTTAATTGTAATTTCATTTGAACTTTTCAAATATTTGACTTTAAACTTTAATGGTCCGTTTTCGAACTTTCGGAAAACGGACCGAACTTTTCGAACGTTCGGCCATCTCTAAAGGAAAGTTACCACTGTGTGATAGGGGGCAGACTAGTACACCACACAGACAGCATCTACCACATGGATTTCATAAGATTACAGTGTTAAACCACCCTATACAGAGATGTACCAAGGGTTTTCTATCATGTCTCTGTAGTATCTATCTATATATCATTCTATCTATCTATCTATCTATCTATCTATCTTATCTTTCTTACTTCTCTTTCTTCTTTCTTTTCTATCTATTACATATATCACTCTATCTATCTATCTATTTCTTATCTACTCTATCATTATACTATCATATCTACTCTATCTATCTATCTATCTATCTATCTATCTATCGATCTTATCTATCATCTATAATATATCTATCATCTATCTATCTATCTCATCTATTTCTGATATCTATAACTCATCTATCTATTATCATCTATCTATCATCATCTATCTATCTATCTATCAATCTATCATCTCGTATATATAACCTACCTATCTATCTCCTTATTTATTAATCTTCTATCCATATCTATCTAATCTTACCTAGATTTCTCTATCTATCTATCTATCTATCTATCTATCTACTATCTATCTATCTATCCATCTATTACTAGATCACTGTCTTCTGTGTATTCTTCCTCTCTTTATCCTCTTCATCTATATCTATATATCTATCTATCTATCGGTCTCTCTATCATATATCTATCATGTCTTTTGTTTGTTGTGTATCATTTCTGTCTGTCTCTGTGTGGTTGTGTTACTTGTTTTCTGCTACACACATCTCTCTGCTCTCTGTATCTATCTATCTATCTATCTATCTATCACTCACTCAGTTATCTATCTATTCATATTCTTATCTATGGTATGTCTGTCTGGTCTGTTCTGTTGTCTGTCTGTCTGTCTATCTGTCTGTCATCTATCTATCTATCTATCTATCTATCTATCTATCTATCTCTCTATCTGTCTTTGGTTTGTCTGTGTATCCATCTGTCTGTCTCTGTGTGGCTTTGTGTCTACTTGTTTTCTGTACACACATCTCTCTGCTCTCTGTATCTATCTATCTATCTATCTATCTATCTATCTATCTCTCTTTGTCTGTCTGATATATCTCTCTATATACTATATATCACTCTATCATTCTATCACTCTGTCTATCTAGCTATCCTTCTATATACTATATATTGCTCTATCTATCTATCTATCTATCTATCTATCTATCTATCTATCTATCTATCTATCTATCTATCTATCTATCTCTCTAAGTCTGTCTGTCTATCTATCCCTCTATCAGTCTGTCTGTCTGTCTACCGCTCTCTCTTTCACCCCAAGACGAAATAAGCCCCGCCCATCGAAATCTTCCCGAGATCTGTCAGTCTGGGCTCATTTATCGTCCGATCCCCCAACCTCCCCCATATCCTCTGTCTATTTCCAGGCCCCAGATGCACAATTGGAACAGGAATAAGCCATAAACCAAGCACGGCAGAATCTTTAGAAACTAAACAATTTCAGACCTGCACTAAATATTCATTTAGGAATACATGACTGTAATTATATAATTTAAAACCCATTTAGCTATGGATATCACTACAGTAAATATGCATATTGCTAATAAGATTTGTACAATTACTCCAATCAAACAAAAAAAAAAAGGGAAAATGTTTACCACAGTCTCATAATGTTAATAGGTGCATCCTCACACCCAGCAATTTCCTTTAAAGACCCCAAACTAGAGCTTTCTGTTGTCTTCAATTTAACCTCTCCATTGCCAGAGACATGCCCTTTACCCCCCAGAAGTGAATAGACTAAAAAAAGTGCTGCTTTTCCAGTGATGCTTTCCAAATAAAGTGGGATTCACCCCCTCCTCCCCCCCCCCCACCTTGCAGATATTAACAAACTGCTTTCTTATAACTGTTAAGTTGACCCCTCTGGGCTTCCAGAAGTGCTGTCTATATACAGATACTGCAGGACTAGGGGGCTTGTCAGAGGTTCTTATTAAATAATAAAAGTTAGAATCTTACACAATGTTGGGAGACTTGGTGGAAATGTCTAGACCCTGGTGCACTTTTTTTTTAACTGTAAATATTCTTTACAGCTGTGATGGGAAACTGTTTTTTTTCCATAGATCATGCAAAGCTATTGTAGATTACTGCCAAAATGACACTATAATTCTACTATGTTCCACATACACCATTACATATAGAATATTCAGTCCAAGTATCTGTAACAAGACACATTATGGCATTGAGATAATTAGGTGACACAAGCAAATTATTCTAAAGCTCATGATTAAATGCTGGAAAATTGTATATCCAATAAAGAGATTAAAAAAATCTAATACAATGCATATTTATATTAATTGTTACTTTTTATTTGAATATTAATTTATTCAAATAAACTAAATTGATCATATATATAAAAGGGCAAATACTAATAATTAATTAATCCAGGGTAGATATTTTTGGTTAGTAGTGTTTTTCAGATATGCAAAAAAACCAAACCAAACAAAAACAAACTATATACCTACAGTATATGGACAGATGATATATATAGGGACATCTATATAGAGAAAGAGATATAGAAAAGGGCATTTAGAATCATAGGACCCCACCACTATTTTCCCTGTACAAAATAAATGATCTTTTAAGAATCCCTAATGTATATTATCTCTCTCCAAATTATCTGTGCCAGTCTCATTTCACAACCAGTTAGAACAATTCACTGCCTCATAATTTTCTTTCAACCTGGCTCATTTAACCCTCTCCTTGACACTAATGGGTTTAACAAAATGTAGATATAATATTAATAAGATATTTTTTACAGCAACAGAGCACAACATGAGCATTTAGGATTGAATGATACACAAAATACACAAATGTCAATATTTCATTGAGCTCATCAAAGACAAAGCAACACAATTATTAAATGAATAACACAGAAAGTACAAATTTTATCCTGACAGTTTATTGAGTCTGTCTGGCTAATTGTTTCTCCATTTTCTTTTTAGGACAACATATTTAAAGGACAAATAATATCCAAATGGATTTGTAAAACAGAAAGATTAGTTAAATTTCAATATATATATATATATATATATATATATATATATATATATATATATAGCTCTATTTTTGATGTTTTGTACATGCACCCACTGTTTATAAGGTTTAGAATAACTGAAAATGTCTGTTGCACTCTCTTTAAATATACTATGGGTGTCTTCTCCTGATAAAAGATTATCTAGAATTCTATTAAAGGAACAGCAGTCGATTTGTAAATCCTATTTAGATACTTTCAATAACTACATAATCTCATCTATACAAAGGCTCCTGCCTTCTGCCTTTATCTGAAAGTTTGGAGCATTCTGAAGGATTTCACAATAAATCTACCTTTCATTCAAAAGATAAAATAAAGTCTTTAAATATGGAAGCAAGAGAGAGGATTATTTACTATGTAATGTCAAAGATGCTAAATAAGTATATTTTTATTTCCACAATAAAGAAGACTTATATAAACAATATTAAAATGATCGTTCGCTTTATGGGGTAATTAAATGCACATAATTGAGTAAGGTTTTTGCAAATTATAATTTGTGTTTCTAAGAGCATTTCTGATGTAGGGGATTGGGAATTTTCCAACAATGTTATTTTTAAACAAATCACTTTATTTGTTTATTTTTAAATTGAAATCATTTTGTTTTTACTTACAACCTATGCAGTAAATTAAGGCAAATGAGGTAAATCTTTTGTTGTAATATTTTAGAATCATTGAATGACAGAGTGCCAGGACTATAAAATATCAAATTTCATGTTCAGTGTGGAGATACTTATACAGAAATACCCACTGATACTGGGAATGAGAGGTTAGGTCTATTGAACAAACAGGAAAGGATCATTTATTTCAAATGTACAATAATAACAAACTGAGGTTTGATATAGTATATTATATCTATACAAGCTGCTACAATGATATATTTGGAGATTCTATACCAAAATTTTATTTTAGGTAGAGGAATAACCATCTATTTAAAATGATTATTTTTGCTATTTTGCTTAACGGTTTGAAGACTACAAGAGTAAAACCAATCTTAACCAATCAATTAATGTTTACAGGGCAAACATATTACACTATTGCAGGGCAGAACTTTTAAGATCTTTTAAGAATCAAATGAGCCAGTTTACAGCTTCAAGGAGAATGTCTCAAAATTTACTAAAAAGCTTCCCACACTGCAACTTTAATGAAGCCATTCATCTTTTTACTATATTATTATTATTACTTTTCATGTTATAATGACCAGACTCTGTTAACCTCCCAGTCTCCCAAACAGAAGATTTTAGATTAAGGGGTAGTTTTTAGATTCGAGGCCTGTTTAGGAGTTTTTATTAATTGATCCCCCCCCCCCTTTTCTCTTTATCTGAGGTCAGCTTGACATTTATTCTTAACTGCACAGCAGTGAAGAGGTTAATCGTTGTTTTTTCCACTACAGCACCATTTTGTATAATCCTCATTAAAGCCTGATTCATATACTTCATGCAATAAATATTTTGCCCCTTTGTAAATTTAATTCTGAATATTAAAGGTTCTCCACTCAGGGAGATGAATGCAAAGATCAAGTAGATACATTTAGGTTTAGATCACAGGATCACAGCACAGGAGATGAATAAATTTTTTCAGAGAAAAAAAGACCATAAGAAAGAAAGTATGTGTTTTAAAATGAAGAGAAGTATGACTGCTGCCTGGCTCCCTCCTTCATTAACATATGTCATTAACACATGTCATCCAATGTCAGAGATGGGAGAATTGTCTGTGGGAGGAGCCCAAAGAATCAGTTACTACAGGAGTATAATATAACAGTCATGCAATATAGTATTTTTTGCCTTTGGACAGCTTCTTTCAAGTTTTCATTTTTAAGGAGTCTAAAGCTAAAATATAATGAACTTGATTTGATTTCATATTCCAAATCAGCTACATTTGGAGAAATCATCTCAATTGTGTCACAGACAAGATACATAATCTGCACATGCTCGTGAAACTCTATCCTCCCCATTCCTCCCCCCCACCAGAGCAATTTTGTGTAGTACAGGGTGACCTTTCTTTAAGTAAGAAAAGCAATTCAAAAAACGGATTATTATTTAAAGAGGAGGCCTGCAAATGATTTCTCTGCAATGCTGTTGATTTCAGAGGTGAGGACATAGCTATCTGCTAATTAGGAATTATAGAATCAATTCATTCGCATGTATTTTTTAGCCTTTGTTCTCCTTTATTGCTTGTTCTTATCTCATGCTTCAACTTTTGTATTTAATAAGTACTGGAAGGATTACTAGTTTGCAATCTATCTATCTATCTATCTATCTATCTATCTATCTATCTATCTATCTATCTTTATCTATCTCTCTATCTTTATCTATCTATGTCTATCTATCTCTCTCTTTATCTATTTCTCTATCAATATCTATCTATATAATATCTATCTATCTATCTATCTATCTATCTATCTATCTATCTATCTATCTATCTATCTATCTATCTATCTATCTATCTATCTATCTCTTTTTATCTATTTCTCTATAAATATCTACTACCTACCTCTCTCTCTCTCTCTCTCTCTATCTATCTATCTATTTCTCTATCAATATCTATCTACCTACCTATCTATCTACCTACCTACCTACCTCTCTCTCTCTCTATCTATTTCTCTATCAATATCTATCTATCTCTCTATTTCTCTACCAATATCTATCTATTTCTCTATCAATATCTATCTATCTACCTATCTATCTACCACTATCTCCTCTTTACTCTTTCTCTCGCTCTTTTCATCTATCATATCTATCTATCTATAGGGGAACATGGGTATCAATGTAATTAATATATGGACAGTACTATAAAGGGTATATTGGGTTTTTAGTCTTTAAGTCGATTGGGGAAGGATAAAGGGATAATTGGGCAAGTAATCCTTGGACATTATCTATCTATCTATCTATCTATCTATCTATCTATCTATCTATCTATCTATCTATCTATCTATCTACTCTATCTATCTATCTATCTATCTTTATCTATTTCTCTATCAATATCTATCTACCTACCTACCTACCTACCTACCTACCCACCTACCTCTCTCTCTCGCTCTCTTTAACTATTTCTCTATCAATATCTATCTATCTATCTCTCTCTCTATCAATATCTATCTATCTCTCTCTATCTCTTTCTCTATCTCTCTTTATCTATTTTCTCTATCAATATCTATCTATCTATCTATCTATCTATCTATCCATCTATCTATCTATCTATCTTTATACTATTTCTCTATCAATATCTATCTACCTACCTACCTATCTCTCTCTCTCTTTATCTATTTTCTCTATCAATATCAATCTACCTACCTACCTCTCTCTCGCTTTATCTATTTCTCTATCAATATCTATCTATCTATCTCTCTATCTACTGGTATTTCTCTATCAATATCTATCTCTCTCTCTCTTTATCTATTTCTCTATCAATATCTATCTATCTATCTATCTATCTATCTATCTATCTATCTATCTATCTATCTATCTATCTATCTACGTACCTACCTACCTATCTACCTACCCACCTACCTCTCTCTCTCTCTTTAACTATTTCTCTATCAATATCTCCCTATTTATTTCTCTATCTATTTATCTATCTATCTATCTATCTATCTATCTATCTATCTATCTATCTATCTATCTATCTATCTATCTATCTATCTATCTGTCTGTCTCTCTTTCTCTCTTTCTCTTTATCTATTTCTCTATCAATATCTATTGATCTATCTATCTATCTCTCTTCATCTATTTCTCTATCAATATCTATTTCTCTATCAATATCTATCTACCTACCTACCTCTCTCTCTCTCTCTCTCTCTCTCTCTCTCTCTCTCTCTTTATCAAATCAAATCAAAAAGAGCTTTATTGGCAGGATCAATTTACATTTTGACATTGCCAAAGCAAACAAAAAATAATAAAATAATAGAACATGTTAGTATGAGAGGTTCACAGTAGGGGGAGATGGGTATCAATGGATAATTAATATGTGGACAGTACTTTAAAGGGTATATTGGGTTTTAGTCTTTAAGTCGATTGGGGAAGGATAAAGGGATAATTGGGCAAGTAATCCTTGGACATTGAGTTCATTTATGTTCCTCTCAGTCTGTGACATGCCGTTACATAGTGTGCCCCAATATTTACTGTGGCTTCCTCCTCTCCCAGCAGGATATAGAGTTTTCTCTCTCCATCTAAGCAGTTGAAGTCTGGGATAAAGCCCGACATCATCTTGAAATGGGGGTCCCGTATTGCTTTGTATTTGGGGCAGTGTAGAAGGAAGTGGGTTTCATCTTCTAAGGTTCCCTGGTCACAGTGCTGGCACAGTCTGTTCTCTCTTGGTTTATATGTCTGTCTGTGTCGGCCAGATTCGATTTCTAGGCTGTGGGCACTCAATCTGTAGAGACTCAGGACTTGTCTCTCTTTAGGGTTTGTGATATTCTCCAGGTAGGGGGCCAGTTTGTAGTCTCTGTCCAGTGCCTGGTATATAGTTAGTTTCTGGGACTTTTTTATTTCTTTCTTCCATTCATCCACGTAGTCCAATTGGCTCTTGGTTATGGCTGCTCTGATTTGAGGTTTAGACAGGATCTGTGAATGTGGGTTTAATGTTAGTAGGGAGCAGATGAGTTGTTTCAGTGCACATGGCTTTTCTTGATCTTTGTTGTGTATTGAGGCTTTATGATGGTAAGAGTTGGGGTTACTGTTCTGTAGGTGAGCCCACTGAGTACACTGCTCACACAGATGCCTCTGTAGTTGGCTGGATCATAACAGTCTCCACTTTTGTGGATTGGTGTTATCAGACCTTGATTCCAGACTTCAGGAAAGTGCCCAACATATAGGACTAAGTTAAATAGTTTGGATATTGCAGTATGTATTTTAGGGGAGCTGTATTTGATGATTTCGGGTAGAATTCCATCCGTACCACTGTTTTTTTTACTTTGTAAGAGCTTAATTTTGTCAGCTACTTCTTGCAGTGTTATATGTGTATCTAATGGGTTTTGGAAGTCCTTGATCTTCTCCTCCATATTCTTTAGTTTGTTGATGATCTGGTTTTGTTCTGGAGTGAGATCTTGTGTAGGGATTCCTTTCTACAGATCTTTAAAGTAGTGAAACCAGACTTTGCCATTTTGGATGTGTTGTTTGTTTTGTTTGAATTTTGTGCCAATGTGATTCAAAGTCTTCCAGAATGAGTTGTCTTGGAGAGATTGTTCAAGTTTTTTAAGTTTACTTTGAATGTAGTTTTGTTTCTTCTTTCTGAGGGTAAATTTATATTGACGTTGAGTGACGTCATAAGCTAATTTTAGTTCATCGTCACTGGGGCATCTGTGTTTTTTGTTTGACATCACCCGTAGATTTTTTCTGAGTTTTTTGCACTCACTGTCAAACCATTTATTAGATTGTTTGTTTGGTGGATTTTTGTGATTGGTCCTTTTCACTCCTGACATTTCTGTAATGGCGAATAAGATTTTGTTGAGATCTTTTGCTGCTTGCTGAAATCCTTGTTCGCTGAATTCATAAGCCTTTCTATCATCAGAAGCATTTCTTTCACCTCCGGTCTGTTGAGGACCTCCTTATAGGTTGTGGTTGAATGTGTAGTGCATTTGTAGGAGGGTAGCAAGTTATAAAGACCAATTGAACTGTTGTGTTTGAGTGATTTATTTGAAGAGTTGATATATATTAGAATGATATATATTAGAATTTGGTTGTGGTCTGACAGGTGTGATTGGAGAGCGACTATGAAGGCACTTATATTTGAAACGTCCATGTCTGTAATGACGTAGTCTACCACACTACTGCCCACGTGGGAATTTAGGGTGTATCTCCCAAAGGAGTCTCCCTTGGTTCTTCCGTTTAGTATGTGAAGTCCTAGGCTTCTACATAGGTTCAGCAGTAGTTTCCCACTGTTATTTATTGTGCTGTCATAGCTGTTTCTGTCACTTTGTATGTCATGGCAGTGAGTCTCTGCTCCAAAAATATAACAATTGCCATCTGGGGTGAGGTAATCTGGCATTCATGTCCCCATAGATTAGAACTTTTCCTAGGGTTTGGAAGTGTGCTGCCTCCTTTTGCAGTACCTCATAGCCCTCAGGATTGTAGTATGGGGATTCTGACGATGCAAAGTATACTGCACATAAGTATATATCTGTTTGAGTGGAGGTGATGGAGCTGCTTGTCTTCCGCCAGATATGGCTTCTCCCTCTCTTGATTGGTTGTATGTGTTCATGGAGGTTTTCTTTATACCAAATTATTATCCCTCCTGAACAGCGCCCATGCTTGGTATGTTTGTTCTTTTGGGCTGCAACAGAGAGTTCCCTATAACCAATAGGAACCAAGACTGAGCTATCCTCTGATTGGGTCCATGTCTCTAAGAGGATCTGGATGTCCACTTTGCTCAGACTTTCTTTGAAATCTGGGTCATTTGTTTTTGTTCCAAAAGCTGAAGCATTCAGACCCTGAATGTTCCAGCTACTTATAACAAGAGATGTCATTGTGTGAGTCTATACCTTGTAATGAGCTGACTATTTAGGACGTTCTGGTCAGTTATGCTATTTTGTTAAATAAGGTGATCAGCATGTTCTTAATGTCTGTAATGTCACTGCTTTTGGGTGTTCTGTTTGGTTTTCTCCATTCCTGCCATCGATGTGGCATCACATTTGGGTTAGACGGTTTGATAGTTTGATGTCTTTTTGATGGTATGTGAGCTGTGTGGGGTTTGAGTCCCAGGGGCCTGTTAAGAACCAGGTCTTTTAATTGTTTTGCCCTTGTTTGTTAAGATGTTTGTTATCATATAGGTGCTGGTGTGTTACAGAGGAGTACTGTATCAGTTGGATATTTGGAGTGAAATTGATTTTTGTTGTCAGCTCCTTATTAATGGCCTGAATGTTATGGAGGGGAATGTCCTTCCTTGGGAGCAGGGATGATAGTATAATTTTGGAGCCAGGAAATTAATGTCCAGTGGTTTTTGCTAGAACACAGAGTTTATCTGCAATGTCCTCTGATGGGTTATCTAGATTATTCATACCTGTATGTACAGTAGGATGATGTGTTCAGGGGCAGTGAAATATGGATTGCGGATCACCTCTGCTGCTTTTTCAGCAGTTGCACAGTGGATTTTTGTGACTCTTTTCCCTGGAAAAAGGTGTTTTGTGTCCAGGTATTTCCCGTTTGAGTCCATTATTAGCACAATATTATGGCTTGGTGTTATGTTAGGCATATTTGTTTGCTGTTTTGTGGTTGTGAATTTGTGTTGGTGGTGGCATTTTCTGCTTGTTTACATATTTCATCTTTGATGTCTTTTCCTTTATTGTGTGGTGTTCCTTATGGGGGATATGTGTGGTGTTGTCCAGTACAGTTTCTTTATCTGTTTGTTTTCTGAGGTTTGTTGACCTTTCTAGACATTGAGGCTCATTGCTTCTTTTGATCTTGAGTATTTCTTCCCTGAGCTGTGCATTTTCCTGATGAAGTTGCAGTAAAGTTTATCTATTTCTCTATCAATATATATCTATCTATCTCTCTCTCTCTATCTATTTCTCTATCAATATCTATATATTTCTTTATCAATATCTATCTATCTCACTCTTTGTCTATTTCTCTATCAATATCTATCTGTCTATCTACCCATGTCTCTATCTATTTTTCTATCAATATCTATCTATCTATCTATCTATCAATATCTATTTCTCTATCAATATCTATCTACCTACCTACTTACCTCTCTCTCTCTCTCTTCATCTATTTCTCTATCAATATCTATCTACCTACCTCTCTATCTATTTCTCTATCAATATCTATCTATCTATCTATCTCTCTATCTATCTCTCTATCTATTTCTCTATCAATATCTATCTATCTATCAATATCTATCTCTCTATCAATATCTGTCTATCTATCTATCTATCTATCTATCTATCTATCTATCTATCTATCTATCTATCAATATCTATCTACCTACCAACCTACCTATCTATCTCTCGCTCTATTTATTAGAAATTTGACACGGAACGCAGTGGATACAGTGTGGCCTACTTCCCGCTATTTACGTTATTAATAAAATGTCATGGCAGATTACAAAGTGCGAACGTATCTCAAAACACAGCAAAGACACACTAGAGTGACATAGCCCTAAGCTGCACATGGCAGGCAGCTTACTATAGCAGGTACTGAACTGTGATCCAACAGCTGATCACAGTGCAGTACCTTAACCCCACCACCACAACTTCTGCTCTAGTCATAAATGAATCTATTCACAAATACTATAGTAAGCCAGTGTTTAGTTGAACATTGTCTTACTATAGCAGGAAGTGCTATAGATATTGTCACTATATAAATTCATAATTAGAACTGAGCGTTAAAGGAAGTACTGATATCACAGGGACCGCCTTACAAGTGCCTTGATAAAGGGTGCATGCTACCAGAAACACGTGTGAAGTTGTAGTCTGTGAGAGTATTAGTTTCCGTTCACATTATTGGATTTACGTAATACATATTACAACATGTAATAGGGAAACTTTCAGCAACCTAAGACTTGTGGAATTGGCCATGTCTCATGTGAGAGATCTACAATTTACATTCCTGAAACATTCAAATGGTGGGAGGTCCTGAACCAACTTTCAGTTCACCCACCCCCTGAAGTAGTAGACATTGCATGGATGAAATTGCTGGAAATCTCAAACCCAGCTCTCTTAATGTTCTTTCTTGTGTGTTAAAGACAGGTGCCAGCACCAGTGTTGGCATGTAGTCCAGGAAACAGTTATTACTCTCTCAGAATCAGAAAGAAAGTCCTCACTCGGATTTAGGACCCTTGCTGTTCTCCCGCTATACTATCTCTTTGGGAGAAATAATCAGTTATTTGGCTTTAAGTATCACCTATATGCTGATGATACCAAAATGTACTTGTCCACCCCCCGCACTAACCCCTGAAGTTCAATCCCGAATCTCTAAAAGTCTACTCTCTATTTTCTCCTGGATTGTGCACCACAGCCTTAAACAATCTATTTTAAACTGAATTATCATTTTCCCCCTAAACTAGGGCCTAGTCTACCCTTCACCTCTCGATTGACAATATTGTGAAGATGAGCTCTTTCCTCTCTTGCTCCACTATAAAAATGCACTTAAAATCTCCCATCTTGACTACTGTAATATTCTACTTCTTGGACTCCCAGACTCTCATCTCTCTCCTCTCCAATCTATCTTAAACTCGGCAGCTCGTATCATCTCGCTCTCCTCCAAAAGAGAACCTGCAACCCCGTTACTGCAGTCCATAGGGTGGCTTCCCATCAAACAATCATATTTAATACCCATCTTTTAACCTTTAAATCCCTTCATTCTACTCCCTACTTATCTTCTCTCATACAGGGAGATTTAATAAAATTTCTTATTGTTTAAAAATTTGCCCCAACCAATCAAATCTTATTTAACATTTGAAAGCTAACATCTGATTGGTTAGGGCAAAATTAGTACCATTTTAAACGATAAGAACTTTTATTGATCAACCCTGTTAGTTCCTTATGTTCCTGAACGTGCCCTGCTCTCCTGGCAAGGAAATCTTCTCAACAAACCCCCTACGAGCACTGCTTCCTCTCGTATTAAACCATTCTCTCTTGCTGCTCCCTACCTTTGGAATTCTCCCTCTCTCACTTCGCCAGGTGTAACCTTTAGCTCTTTTAATTAATTTGGCTAGAAAAAGCCAAATTACTGTTCTTTCTATTTCTTCTTCTTTTTCTTCCGTTTTATTCTTCCGCTTTTTTGGACCGTATCTCCTCCCACAGTTTTTGAGCTAGAGACATGAAATTCGGTACAGACGTGCGGGGCATATAGGAGAAGTGTGCTATCTTCTAGCTAAGGAATCCGCAGAAGCGTTACGGCGTTTTCGGCGAATTTCCGGACATTTTTTCCCATAGACTATAATGGTAACAATCCTCAAATGTGGATATTTCAAAACAGTTTTTTTCATGGTCATAAATACAAATGGTGATACCCCCAACCCCCCACACAGACCCAGGTACACCCACCTACTGACCTACCTTTCTATTCCCATTGAAGCCATATTTAAAGGGTAACTAAAGTCAAAAAAACTAATTTAGATTTATCCTCAAAAAAAGATAGTTTTATGGTTATAAACACAAAAAAGACATACCCCCTCAACCAGACCCAGGTACACACACCTACTAATTTACTTATCCATTACTGTGGCAGCCATACTTAAAGGGTAACTAAAGTAAAAAAAAACTAATTTTTATTTATTCTCAATAAAAGATAGTTTTATGGTTGTAAACACAAAAAAGACATACCCCCCTCAACCAGACCCAGGTACACATGCCTACTGATTTACTTATCCATTATGGTGGCAGCCATATTTAAAGGGTAACTAAAGTCAAAAAAACTAATTTAGATTTATCCTCAATAAAAGATAGTTTTATGGTTGTAAACACAAAAAAGGCATACCCCCTCAACCAGACCCAGGTACACACACCTACTGATCTACATATCCATTACTGTGGAAGCCATACTTTAAAGGGTAACTAAAGTCAAAAAAGCAAATTTTGATCAATAATCAAAAAACTTTGTTTTTTTAACCCCCAACGTGATACTGGTATACACAGCTACTGACCTACCCCTCCATTACTGTTGCAGCCATACTTAAAGGGTAACTAAAGTCAAAAAAACTAATTTTGACCAATCATCAAAAAATTTTTTTTAACTCACAACCCGACATGGGTACACACACCTACTGATCTACTTATCCATTACTGTGGCAGCCATACTTAAAGGGTAACTAAAGTCAAAAAAGCAAATTTTGATCAATAATCAAAAAAGAAAAAAAATTTTTTTTTTTAACTCTCAACCCGACACGGGTACACACATCTACTGATCTACTTATCCATTACTGTGGCAGCCATACTTTAAATGGTAACTAAAGTCAAAAAAGCAAATTTTGATCAATCAAAAAACTTTGTTTTTTTAACCCCCAACGTGATACAGGTATACACAGCTACTGACCTACCCCTCCATTACTGTTGCAGCCATACTTAAAGGGTAACTAAAGTCAAAAAAACTAATTTTGACCAATCATCAAAAAAGTTTTTTGTTTTTTTTAACTCTCAACCCGACATGGGTACACACACGTACTGATCTACTTATCCATTACTATGGCAGCCATACTTAAAGGGTAACTAAAGTAAAAAAAACTCATTTTGACCAATCATCAAAAAAGTTAGTATTTTATCCCCCAACCTGATATGAATACACACACACCAACTGACCTACCTTTCATGCATGTGACATTTAAAGGGTAAGTAAAAAACAACAATGTACTCATCATTGACATTATTGAGTTTTAAAATCTGCAGCACAAACACACAAATTCCCTTCCAAAATGCAGTCTTTCAAGCCAAATTCAAAGTTTATACTTAAACTTTCCCTTTCTAGTTCTAAACTGTTTTCCTACATTTCTGAAAAACAACACTCACTATCAATGATTGTTAGCAGAGCACTTTATCTCTCCCCCACTTGAATGTGTATGTTGTCCCTCCCACATAAATTGTAAGCTCTTTGGGAGGGGGATTTCTTTCCTAATATGTCAAGTCACACCACACAATATATATATATATATATATATATATATTCTTAACCTTTATAACTTTATGTACATGTAATTTATCTGTATAAAGGCTTGCACTTATCCCCATTTGTATACTCTGTATTTTATAATGTACAGCGCTGTGTACTCACGTGGTGTTATATAAATAAAATTATACATACAATGCTTATTCCTAGGCCCCATACAATATCATATTATCTGCACACTGGCATACATTATAAACACAGGGATTTTAGTATACATTATTGTGATCACATAAATGAAAAGCCTTCTAACCACATCAAGGTAACCCCAGTCTGGAAGGTCCTAACTTTTTAAAATTTTTTACTTTCAGCAAACTTTTGCATTTCTCATACTTGCGCACTGGATCAATATAGCAGACTTTCTCACTTGCCCCTGTCCACTTGCTTTTTATAGTGAGTCCATTCAGTACTTTATATGTATGCAATATGATGCTGTATAGGGCCTAGGAATGTGCATTAATTATTTTTTATTTGTTTGTATTTCTTAGTACAGTCTGATGGTGTGAGGGGGCAATCACATCTCCAATGCAATAATCCGATAGCAGTTCTTCCTGCATTGTGATTCCCTGTTAAACGTTTGTGTGACCATAAAGCTGGCGCTAAAAAGCATTTGTTTTTGTCTTTTGAGATACCTGTGCAACTGCCGCAAACCCCATCTTAAAGGAACACTAAACCCCAAAAAATAACTATTTGCCATTCGTTTCTATTATTCACAGGGAGGTGAGAACGCTTATTCTCACCTCCCTGTGAATAATATTACGCTCGGGGGACCTGGAACTTACCTTACCGCCGCTCCTTCACTGACAACCGCTCTGTCCCGACCGCGCGCCCTATCGTAGGCGCATGCGCGCCAATACAAAAGATAGGGCGCGCAATCGGGAGAGAACAGCTGTTCAGTGAAGAAGCGGCTGCGAGTGGAGCGGCGGTAAGGTAAGTTCCAGGTCCCCCGAGCGTAATATTATTCACAGGGAGGTGAGAATAAGCGTTCTCACCTCCCTGTGAATACAAACGAATGGCAAATAGTTATTTTTTGGGGTTTAGGAGAGTTTACAGTCCCTTTAAAGTAGGAGCCAGCTGTGCATTTCCTTGTAAGTACTTTAGTCATTTGAATATTGCAGTTTAAATAGGATTGGGACCTCGTGTCTGAAGGCCAGGTTTGTCATTGCATCCCCAGAACAATGAATAGGTGAGATATTTATACAAAATGGATTTTATAGATCAAATCAATTTAAATAATCTACTTTATGGGATTGTATTAAAATCAATCCAATAAGTCCACCATTAAGTGCTGTAATGAGATACAACGCAGGGCCATTATTTGCTTTCCTTCTCTCTACATTAGGAGGTGACAGTGTAACCAGTTGGAAGATTAGTTACTTTTGTTTTTAAATTGCTTGGCATGTTCAGCCTTTACTAGTCGGTACATTTTACCCCTCTGCTTTTTCTTGGATTTAGTAGATACATTTAATAGATACATTGTCCCTCTGCTATTACTTCAGTAAAAACTGGAGACTTCAGACATGCCACCCCTATAGACCCTAAGCAGCTGCGGTATCCGGTCCGGCCCTCTGCTTGTATTTCCCACAGGCAGGGGAGCAGGACCAGAGCAACGCTGGTACCAGGAAATGTAAATAGAGTTTGGGATCAATTTTTAAAGTGCAAATATAGCAGTTAGGGGTAGGAGGTCATGCACTACAATATATAAAAAATTTTTTTTTTGAGGGTGGAGATGCCCTAATAAATGTAGTTTAATATGCAGAAATTCCAGGGAACCCTATATGGGGAGTATAGTTGCCCTTTAAAGGGCATGTCTACCTATAAAATCAAACGTGACATATAGCTGCAGCACCCTTCCCCCCCACCTTTTACTTACCTTCCCCAATGATGACCCTGAAGATACTTACAAGACCTGGTCCCTTGCTTCCTGGTTGCGACCGTCAGCTATTGGACATGACGCCATTGGCACATCTTTGTCTGACAGCCAAGACCAGGAAGCAGAGCGGCGAGGGACCAGGTCTTGTAAGTAAGTTCAGGTGCATCGTTGGTGAAGGTAACTAAAACGAAAGTGGGGTTTAGGAAGTTGCTGCAGCTATATGTAGAGTTTTATTTTATAGGTGTACATGCCCCTTAAAGGATGTGTACACCCTCTTTTATTCATTCACCATATTTCTTTCTACTATTAAATTAAAATTATTGCATTCAATTCTCATACCCTTTATATTACCCCTTTAATAGTTACACCTAGAGAAATAACAGTACAGAGCTTCGGAGGGAGGAGAATGAAGTGATCTAAGCACAGGTCTGTGCAATGCATTTCTGAAGATCTCACTGAAGTCCAGTGGAAGGAAGCTCCTTACTATATGATGAAGTTAGTAAAAGTATTTACAAATGACAGGGAAAAAAACAAGGCAAATGAAAACTTAATAGAAAGTCATATGGTGAGTGAAAAAAAAAAAGGTGCACATGTCTGCAGTTTTATTTAATGGTTAATTCCTGCATTAACATGAGGAGGGAGCATAACGTTTTCAAAATTAGAACTTCCTAGAATTTATTTTCCAAGAATTTGCTATTGCTTGCCTTCTGGGTGTAGCAAACTGTGTAAAATACCTGGCCAAACCATGTGGTGTCTCAGTTTGTATTGTCCATTCCATATATTTGCTTCAGTAATGGCATAATAATGGAAATGGCCACTGTTTCCACAAAGCTGTGCATTGTGTATGGGCACACACCCACACAGTGTGAATTTCAGTTATAAGACTAATAAAACAGAAGCACATAATTAAACACTGGATCTAATATATATCTGTACTACTTGAGGCCCATCTTACCATAAAACTCATTTATGAAACACTTTAGGATAAATTCTACCCAAAATAACAGGTGTGTTGGAGGACAGAAGGAAAAGACACCCATATGCAGACAGTTGAAGGCTACGCAGGCAATGTATCTACATGAAGACTATTGTGGTCTGCTTGGAGTTCCAGGATTCCATTTATTTTACAAAGTACCTTACTGCATACTGTATATATTATATAGTTTATGGCCATCTAAGGAGAGTTCAAATACCCCACCATTTCACCCAAGCAGTAGGAGATTTTATACTAAAATAGTTGCATAAAGGCCAACAGTTTATGGAAATTGTGCTTGAACAAACAAAAAGTGGAAAATACTGTCACAGGAACAATGCTATAATGGATTTTTTCTTACATCTATCATCTCTGAGTTAGAAATTATGGGTATAGTGTTTATGTTACATCTGCGAGGTTCTCTTCGAGATTTGGGAAGATACACAGTTCGATGGCAAAGAGTTTCTGTTGGTTGCAGAGTTCTGTTAGTAACGGTTTCCAAGATTGTCTCTCTGTTTCTAAGTTCCTCTAAGCCTTGTTGCTCTTCAGTTGGTAAGGACGAACGCCGCCAAGTCAGTGGTAGAGTTGTATGTACCAAGTCCTCTTTTGGCTTTATGTTTCTATCCAGCTGGTTGTTTATATCAACAGTGCTAGAATGTTCTTCAGTGGGTCCATTTAAAGAGGTCTGCTTTTCAACTGTAGGGAAAATTCTTGAATTATCTGAAGATACTTTGAAATACAAATTATATGATTATAACAAGACAAAGTGGCAAACCAAATTGATGGTTTGAGTGAACATGCAGAAAATAGTTTACTTACCCTTGATTTGCAGTCCAGGACCATTCAGTGTTGGGACATTCATCTTGCTTTGTCGCTGACTTAGCTCTTGATAAGCCCACATATACCTACCAAGCTCCTTTTCAAGCATCTGGATTCTGGCTTCATGGTGCCTTTTGCTTCCAGCCAGGCCTTCCCCTATTTGGTCTAAGAAAGATCACACGAAAATAAAAAAAGAAGTCATTCACACCCATCATGCACTTGGACTGAAACTGCTTCCTTAACCTACTTTAATAAGATATTTTTTAAGAAATGTTATACTAATGATTCCACTGGATGCCTAAAGACAAAAATGTTGTTTATATGTGAGGCATACTTATACAATCAATGTACATATAATATGTACCAAAGGGGAACAGTACGGTGGGCCTTACAGTGTAATAGAAGGATATAAAAGCACAAAGCTGCAGGACAGGGAACTCTGAGGTGACCTTCAAAAAGTTGGAGAACCACTGATCTAATTATAGCCACTAGACATGCTAGGACATTGGTGGAATGTCTTTGTCGAGAAAAGTAACTCCAATAAACAAAAAAAAAAATTTTCCTTAGGAATTTATCACATATAAAGAACAGAACTATAAATAAAGAACAGAACTATAAACTAGGAAAAAATAAATGTAATAAAGTTGCACCTTGGCATTGTTTCAGCAATATCTGAATGTTTCTTTCATGCTCCTTCTGCTGCATGGTGAGCTGGCGGTCAATCTCAAGCTGCTGACGCTCCAGCGCTACTTCTAACCAATAAATCTGTCTTTCCTGTTCTTCTAGCTTCATTTCCATCTCAGAGAATGTAATCTGTAGTTTGTGCTCCTCTTCCCGCAATGTAACCACCTAAAAGTGTAGCATGGTGATGTAACAGTGTGCATTGATTGGATTCTACTTTGAACATTTACTTGCAAGCCATGTGTAATATTAAAGAGCCATTACTATAGACATACTTGTTTACCTAGCAAATGTAACTGCTTCAGCTTCAGAAAATGGGATATTTATAGAGAAAAAGAAGGGGGAGGGGGATTATTTTAGGAATCCGGGGGTTGCTGGTGAATTGAAGACTAGATTGTCACACAGCAGATCTGGTCCTTAAAAGTAGAATGGGCTGAATGAATCCACCGACAAGAACCTGCCAGAAAGATAAACAAACCCTCAGAAGTGCAGAAACACTCCGTACAAGCAATGTAAGCCTGAAGAGTCGAAACAACGTCCAGGGAGTTTAGTCTGTTCTCCTTGGAAGAGGAGGGGCATAGATAAAAGGAAGGGACCATGACTTCCTGATTCAGGTGAAAAGAAGAAACCACCTTCGGAAGAAAGGCTGAATGAGGGTTATGGATAGACAGACAGAGACAGGCAGGAGGGCTCAACCAACAAAGCAGCTAATTCAGATGACCTTCGATGCAATGGCTTAAAGAAAGACCCTCTTCCAAGAAAAGAAGAGACAAAGGAATAGAAGAAAGAGGTTTAAACGGGGTACCTTGAGGACATGGTGGGGGGTGGGAGAGGACCAAAAGACATACTTTTACCAGATGCGGTAATGGATACTGACCACCGAAGGCTCTCTCTGGCTGTGAGCATAGTAGGAATCACAGAGAAAGGAATGCCACGTTTCATTAGTATAGCAGAATCAACCGCCATGCCATCAAATTGGAGGCCTGGACAGAAGAAGGGTCTTTGAGACAGCAGGTCTTGGCAAACAGAAAGGGCCCAGGGTTCCCAGACTGTCATGCTGGGGAGGTCCAAGAACCATACCATGAACATGGTAGGAACCTCTTCCCTTTATCTTTTTAAAGAATCAGGGAATCATAGCTAGAGAAGTAAAGGTGTAAACCAGTTGGAAGGTCTAGGGTACCACCAGAACATTCACGAAGGTCACCAGAGGGTCCAGAGTCTTTGGACAGAATACCATTTGTTTGCAACTGGAGGCCATGATATTGATGTTGGGCCTTCCCCACTGGAGCATCAGTGTCTCAGACACACCCTGATGAAGGATCCAGGGAATGCCAGCTGAGAAAGTCTGCTTCCTAGTTTAGCAAACCTGCAGGGTTATTTAATAAAAGTTCTTATATAGATCTGATTGGTTGGGGCAACATTTGCACCATTTTAAACTATATGAACTTTTATTGAATAACCCTGCTGCAATGTAAATGGCTGACAGGGCCAGGAGAAGGGCCTTTGCCCAAGTCAACATCTGGTGGGCTTCGGCCATGTGCCCCTTGATGGTTGAGATAGTTAAGAACGTGGTGGCATTGTCCGATTGGATATGGACATTCTTGCCGGATAGGAAATTGGTTCAATGGGAGATTGCCATGCTCAGTTCAAGGACATTGATCAGGATGGAAGCTTTCTTCGGAGACCAACAACCCTGGACTGTCAATGAGCCATATACTGCCCCCAAGCTGAAGTCTGTAGACACCACCATCCACAACTTTACATTTTCTAAAACTACAAGTAAAATGGTGGTATTCACATATTTATCTGAGCTTGTTTTATGATTAAATTATTTATGTTTAGTGAGCGCTTCTAATTCCCCCCCCACCCTCCCTTACTGCCTTGTTGTAGTGTTTACACAGCCTCACCATGGACACTGCTCTGCTTACACATCTCCCCATCCCTCCCCCATTCTTTCTTTTCTCTGATGAATGCCTTAAATGTTGCAGAAAGTGTGCTGGCGGCCGACAAAGATCCTAGTAAGAGGTCAGGAATGGGGAACATATTATAATTTTAGCTTCTGGAGAAACAGGGGTTTGCCTATAAATGCTGTGATTTCAACTGATGATTTTTCAGTATCTACAGCTCAGATTTAAAATACAAAAAAAGTTTTGGAGCACTGGGATCTTACTGTATCCAATAGTACAATTTTATGTTCTTTGAAGGTTAAGAAGCAGCTGCTAATAGGAAAATGGTACATACAGCATTTTCACAACAGCATAACTTCTAAAACTGCTGAAGAAATGCAAACTTACTGTTTGTCTGAACCTAGTCTTAAAGGAGAACTAAACTTCAGTTTTTCAGATCCTAATGTGAAAGTTTTTCTCCCCAGAACACCTACACGTTGAAAGTTATGAAAGATATGAAGTTTCAACATATGTACAAACTTTATATATAGCAGCTCTGTTATTTATTTACCAACCAGTGTGAATTGCTGACAGTCTTCCAGTAGCAATACAAAACAGTGTACTGATTTTACTGACATTTACTTCTATTGATCGAGAGTTCACCTGTGGCGTGTTCTGCTAAAGTGCTGGGTTAGGAAAAAATCAGACTATTGGGACACAGGTTCAATTCCCTGTGTTCCCTTTTTTTTGTTTCTATTATGTGTCTAGAAAAATATAAAGATTCTTCATTTACAGGTCTGTTACTTATTAGCCCTTGTGGCCTAGTGGTAGAAAGCTTTCTTTTTAGAAAGACACAGTATAGAAGGTTGCTGGTTCGATTCCCCATACTGAATGCTGAAATGTTAAATGTACTGTTTCTTTCATCCATGCAAGCAAAGACATACACTGCAAAGATAAGTTTTCTTTTTTGTATGCAAAGCAAATGAATTTATCATTGTTAGGGACAGGAGCATTTCTAATGTGTTTACACAAAAACTTCACTGATATGTGTTCTGTGTCAGAGGGAGGGATCTCTGAGCTGTAACATGATTGGCTGTCAGCTTCCAGGAACCAAGAATCCAGTTTCCTGTGAAGTGTCCGGCGGACACTTAGCTGGGTGTTCCCAGATAAGGTGAATTATGGTAGCTGACCCTTAGTACACACAGGTTATTTTCATAAATCACCCAGCATGCACAGCAAAGGGAGACATGAGACACAGCTTGTTGTTCGTTTGTGAATGTGCTCTCTCTATTGGGACAATGTTTTCTTCGGACTTTGGTTCTCCTTTAATGTCAACAAAGGAGGAAAAAAATTGCCCTTGCATAGCTTATTGGAGTTGACAGACATGTGGCAAGTACTGATATACCCCATCACAACATTTTAAAGGGACTGTCCACCCCTTCTTTTCAAAAACTGATATAATGTAGATAACCCCCCAAAACCTTAACTTTGTTTTAGTCAAAAGTTAGAAATTGGCTCCCACATTGAGTTATTATACTCACAAGCTCCTCGCTCCACCGCCGCTTCCGGGTTCTTCTCCCAGTCTTCACTGTGGCTGCTCTGTTCTTTTTGTTTTCTTGAGCAGCCGCAGTGGAGACTGGTCCGGGAATGGCGGTCAGTGATTGGCCGTGACGTCACTGTCTATCACTGACTTCCTTACCCAGAAGTGCAGAGCCGCGGCGGTGGAGCGAGAAGGAACATTTAAGTATAATAGCTGTGTGTGGGAGCAGATTTCTAACTTTTCACTAAAACGAAGTTAAGGTTTTGGGGGGTTATGTACAATATATCACTTTTTGATAAGAGGGGTGGACAGTCCCTTTAATACTCTAATAAACCACCCACAGTTTCTGTGTTCTTATCTTTCAACAAAACCCACCAAAACATATGGCAACAGATCATTGAGTTCCTTGATTTTTAACATCTAGAGTCAGTCGTCTCAGAATACAGTCTGTTATTGGGGACCCTTTTCCTACACATAATATCCAAAATAGGAAAAACAGACCCCAGCTATACCATCCACAGACATCTTTATATACATAGCCCCTTGTAGCTATAAAATCTTGTTAATTCTGTATTACAGAAAGTAAAGTTTGTTTAATATAGCTTGGGTTTAGTTTAGATTTACCTTATCAAAATACTTGCATAAAAGAGCTCGTGTCTCAGAGGAGGACAGGTAGCTAAGCTTTTCCATTAGGTTCATTTCACACTGGGACAGCAGACTGGCTGAGGCTCTTAGAACACGCTGCCTTCTGGTAATAGACTCGTTCTTGTACTCTATGGCAGCATCCAGGGCTTCAATAGCTTCATCTAGTTGGAACAGTACCCTTTCTTCCTGATTGAGAAAATACATTTGTAATTTATAAAGCTGAGAGAATAACTGGTGTAAACCTGGCACAAAGCATCACTGCTTGTTTTCATGTCTCATAAATCCAAACAAACATTCTAAACCCACAAAAATCCAACCAAACATAGACTAAGTGAAGCTAGATTAAAAAAAGGAATCTGGGATGTGAAGGGAGTTCGGATGGCACTGGGAAGAGTGGGGAAGGGTGTGCTCTATGCCCAGTGTAGTATTTCATGTTAGTTTTAATATGGAGTTACTGTATATATTTGAGTATAAACTGAGGTACCTATTTTTGGCAGAAAAAAACAAATGAAAGTGATTGACTCGAGTATAAACCGAGGGTAGAAATTATGACCACTACTGCCTTCTGATTCAGTATTGCTTTGAGGCTTTAGTTGCCCTTTAAATGGACAGCAGAATTCCCATACAGTAGTCCCATACAGTAATAGCCAAATCCAGTATGGCTATTACTGTATGGGACTAGTGTATGGGAATTCTACTTTCCATTTAAAGGGCAACTAAAGCCTCAAAACAATAGGCAACAATAGATAACATTCTCCTTCTGATTCTGTATTGTTTTTTAGTTGCCCTTTAAATGGACAACAGATTTCCTATACAGTAATAGCCATACTGGATATGGCTATTACTGTATGAGAATTCTGATGTCCATTTAAAAGACTACTAAAGCCTTGGCACTCCAGATGTTTGGAAACTACAACTCCCAGCATGCTTTAGTAGCTGTAGAGTTGTTGTAGTTTCCAAACATCTGAACCCCCACCTTTCCCGCCAGTTCAGTGTGTACCTTTTGTGGGCAATCTTTCCTGGATCCTTTCCTGGCAGCTTCTGTAGTACCGGTAACTTACAGGAGAAATCAGGCAGACGCTGGCTTGCTCCCATGCTCCCTATACTGAAGCGACGGCTGACATCACTACTCGGTGCCGGGCAGTGACGTCAGCATGCGAGCCAATATAGGGAGCGTGGGAGCCAAGCAAACAGAGTTCGGTTTATCAGGCTGATTTTACAGCCTGAAAAACTCGGTTATACTTATACTTATATACGGTAGATACAGGATCTGTGAAGTCATGCTTCAGGTGGGTCCCAACAGTGATCCTTCTGTAAACGCAATGAAATCTCAGAGGTCTATTTGCTCTTTGGGCCAATGTATCACAGAAGCAAAATTTTTCCTATTACCCTGCCATCTTTTCTTATTATAATTTACATATTACTGTGCTATAGTTGACCCGTCTGGCTACAAAACATATGTAAAGTGGGGTAGAATTGAAATAATGTTCTTTAATCCAAACAAGAATCAAGAAATATTAACATGTTGAAAAGTCACATTTTGTTTATGTACCTCTGCAGAAAGAAGTTTTCCTTGTCTCAATTTGTCATCTAGGTCGACCCTCTGTTTTAAAAGCAAGTCCTTCTCCAGTCTAAGATTGTTGATCTCCTCCCGTATCTGTTGTTGATCGTGGGCACTGCTTTGACGAAGTTGCCCATTCTTTTCTGTCAGTTCCTTCTCTAGATCCTCAATGCAGCTGGACACTCTAACAATATCATTGCTTAAAGCCTAGGGGAAAATAAACACACAGCAGAAGATAATGGTAAGCCCAAGAACTCTTTGCGCCTATTCTTAAAAACTAAAACAGAAATTCCATGTAAACTAATTAAGATATCTTCAACTGGACAATTCACACTCATGCGGATCAAATAACAGACAGACATAACACCTCTGAAGTAAAAAAAGTTTCAGCAAGAGAAACACCTTTTAAACAACACATTAAATGCAATTCACCTGGCTGGATCTAAGCCTTTTGATTTCTAAACCATTCTTCTCCTGGAGAAGTGCTTCTTTTTTAACTAAAATGCCCTCTCTTTTCTGAAGTTCTTCTTCCAGCTCTTCTAAGGCACGACGTTGCTCAAGCACCTTATCAATCTCACTGTCCAGCCACTTCTTTTGCTCTTCAATTTTCTAAAAGCAAAAAACACAGAAAAGTAAAGAACATGAGAAACAAAGTCTAAATTGATCACTGTGCACTGAAATGTTTTTTCAAAATCCACAGTCTTCAAGCGTAACTGTGGTCTTCATACAAGTGCCCTCAATACAAGGACACTTGAAAGAGCTATCTTTCAAACAGGCCTAGGATGCAGTCTTTAGCCAGTGTGAATGTAAAGCTATAGACTGAGGTTTTACTTCCTTGTTTGCTCCTCTGCTGTGATAATAAACACACAACCAGCTTTATTATAAGCCCCACCTATAAAAATGTAACTTTTACACATTGTATATGTATCATGTTAGTGGCTTGCAATCATTCTGTAACTATGTCCTGCTTCTAGACACCTTAGAGAGAGAAAAATCACAAAAAAGATGTTGAAAAGGAGCAGCCACATGACTGTACAAAGCGTAATACATAAAATCTTACATAGCCAGATCAGATAGAGCAGATCAACCTCAAAAGTTAGTGACTATTGAAATAGCAATAACATCAACACTGTCCAAGTTTGGTCATAACATCTTGAACTAACTAAAAAGGAATGGTATATGAAGCATCTCAAAATACACACTGTTCCTAGTGTATGGGCACCTCAAGAGGCTACATTTGGGGATTAACAATCCTTGTACTGCATGTAGCATAAAAGGTTCTGTGAATGTCAGTTGAAAAAAAGATTTGGGGGTTCTAGTAGATTACACAGCAACTGCTAGAGCACGCAATACATGTCCTGTATAAAGAGGGATACTCCAACAACTTTATATTTTCTGACACTACAATTTGAGAGAATGAAATATATTGGTACTCACATATTTATCTGTGCTTTGTCATTAAATTATTAATGTTTGGTGAGTGCTCTTAATTGCTCTCACTTACTCACTGCCTTGTGTTGTGTCTGCGACATTTATAAGTTCTGCACAGCCTCACCATGGACACTGCTCTGCTTACACTTCTCCCCCCTTCTTTCTTTTCTCTGCTGAATATCTGAAGTGTTGCAGAAAGTGCGCTGGCAGGCAGATAAAGATCCTAGTAAGAGGTCAGGGAGAGGGAACAAAGGGAGAGGGAACATATTATATAGTCTGCTTCTGGAGCGACAGGTCTTTTCCTGTAAATGCTGTGATTTCAAATTATGTTTTCTCAGAATCTACAGCTCAGATTTAAATCCAACAAAAGTTTTGGAGCAACGGTAAAGAACTTTAGACAGTGTACTGTTAAACTAAGTCTATATGATATGAAATTAAAGGTTTTCCTATTTTTCACGAGTCTTTTGTGTACTATAATCTTTAATTTTTTTACCATTAGTAAGAGTAAATGGTCTGTAGAACAATTTGCATATATAGTATATGCAGATTTTATATAATAACAGTAATGCTGGACAATCTGGTTGGCATGGCGACTAAAAAATGTGTGCTGGCGACTGAGAAAACTTCACCTTTAACTTCTTCATAGTAGGCATAATAAGTGGGGCCAGTCCATGAGTTTTTAAAACCTAGGCAATTTGGTGTGACAGCTTGCTATAGTATTTGTAAATGGATTTCTCTGCTACTAAGCAAAGACTTGGGAAAAAATGGGGACAGAGATCAACATTAAGTTATCTTTGCCAATGAATTAAAAAAAATCACTTCTTGGAAAGCATTTTCCAGGAAGAGATTTTTTTATTCATTTTTCCGATTGGATTCAAACTCTGAAAACAGGCATTTATACCCGTAATGATGGGAATGATAAGCGGAAAAAAGTCAAATGCACACACAAAAATATCCTAAAGTGATACATACTTTTTTTTTTTAAATAATAAAACCATAATTAGTGAAACAAATGGTCTTCTTCAAGCTGCCCCAAATCCATGGAATCGGCAAAGTAAATGCCAAAAAGTACCAAAAAAGACAGAATTAAATTTTTAGGATCAGTAAGGGTGAGGCCAAACTGCATGCACTTCAAAAGTGTATGGCAGCGAACATTGAGTTTCTCACGTGCAATTGGATAGCAAAATGCAGGTAAAATGCACTTGTGTGGCCTAACCCTTAGCTGACCGTTCGTTTCCACTGAATAGCACTAAAATATGGTAATTGTGTGTTGTAGAGAGTCTATATCTATGTTAAGGCCCTATGTAATGCTAAAGAAAGGCGTCATGTTTTGTGTTGGATGGGCGGTGCTATGGAACTAATAGACTGATTATCACTTGCTGCTGCTCCAGGCTGATAACTGATCCATTGCTTCCACTCCGTCTCTTTCTTTGAAATGCAGCTATTTCTTCCGTTTTGATTCTTAAACCTTCTGCTCTGTTCATGTTTTAACTCAAGCTCCTAAAAACAATACAGTTTTTGTGCTTAACAAGTACTGTAGACTGAAGGATCACATACCTATAATGTGCTGCATATGGTGATATTAGAAAAGCAGTTATTAATTGAGTTAGGGCTCGTTCACACTAGGGGATGTTTTGGTGCGTTGACATTGCACCAAACGCATTGCCTGTAGGAGTAAACACTACCGTTCACACCTACAATATAGTGCATTGCCGGCAACGCACTGTTAGCACCAGTTTCCTGCTTTATCGCATAGTGGTGCCATTGAAATCAACACAACATCGCACAACATCACAGTGTGTAACTGTGAACCTTGCTTAAACAGTGAGTCTTTGAAAACAGAGACATATACAAAGTAGTAAGACAAGCTTATGGAGATCTCCTATGCCTGGCAATATTTATCAAAAAAAATCAGCAGGAATCCGGCGCCTGGATGAAATATTAAATAAGCTATAAAGCATGGCCCATGCTATAACTTTTACCTTAACTCTTTGTTTCCTTTTCTGCATTTCATTCTCCAGTTGGCGTTTCTGTTCAGTCTCTTCTTTCAGTTTCCTTTGAAGTTGGCCCTGTTGCTGTTTCATTAGCTGCACATTCTTTTCCAGTTCTTGGACACGCTTTTCACTTTGTACAGAGAGTGATACTAACTTTTCTGTTGCCTGTTTCTTCTTTTTCAGCACCTTGGGGAGGGGGGGGGGAGTAAAAACTGGAACTTAGAAAGAACAGCCAGCTGGGGTGATTCATTCAGAAAATGGTCAAATTTGTAAAAATAAACATAGTGCTTTGTTTTACTAACAAATTCCCTGGCATTCACTATAAATGGCTTCTATTAGAAAATTTAAGCAAAAAAGCCAAAGCCAAATGGCTCCCTATGAAAAATGAATGATTTTACATTGAGCAATATAGTGGATATCCCAAAAAGAGAAAAAAAAAAAAAGGGAAGCAGATTTTTTAAAAAAACTAGTAAATGGTTTTCTACTGCCAACCTGAACTTTGTCTCTGCGGCGGCTATCTTCTTCGACACTCCTGTAACCTGCATTTTTCCACTGGATCTCCAGATGCTTTCCCCTCCAGTCCAGTAGCTGCTTTTGACTCTCACTGACTTCAACTCTTCCTCGTTTTATTTCATTTTCCAACTCCGAAATCTTAATGCTGTATTGTTTGTTAATGGTTTGAGCTTCCTTTCCTTTAGAACAGAAAATATTAGTAAACACCAGAGAATCTTTGTTATTGTGTGCTGCATAGAAAATGTAAGGGATTCAATGCTAACCGATTAATGTTGATTACCATCAATGATAAATATTGCAAACAGGAGGACTTGCAAGCTCTATTTGGTATCAATCGTGTTACAAGATTCCTTTGTAAGAGAAGGGTCTGTTTATATAATATCCACAACCATAGTGGTGAAACCAGTTAAACACATTTGGAGCTTAACTATTTTCAAGAGGGGAGAGGACCTCTCCTGACATGTAGCTGGTCATTTTAGATCTGTGGTTTTTATGACTCAACATTATTTACTACGTTTTTTAGAATATCCGGATTGCGTATTAGTCGCAACTTTATTCATTCAAGTATATATATGTTTTAATTGATATTGTATACATGTATGCTACATGTTTTGTTTTTAATTCTCCAGATGATGAAGATACATTATTTATGATTCTGGTATTAATTTTACATTTAATATGACTGGTCAAATTATTTATATATGTAATAAAGGATGATTTGAATTCTGGTCCGTCAATTTATATAATTCCTGTACTACCTAGAATATGGAAAATTTCCAACGTACAATGACTTGACTTACCTGGACTTCCTGTGAAATGAATGCAGCTCTGACTCACCAGTTTTAATAAGCTCTTTAATGAGCCCCTCTTTCATGCGAATGTTGTAGCCAATTCCCGGGTCTTTTGCTGGTATTGATGTAATCTCCACTTTGAATCTTTTTCTATAGTCTCACTTTCATACTGGTATAAATCCTCCTCTCTTCTGGCAAAATGCTTTGAGAATAAAATGAAATAAGTGAAATGCATTTACTAGGGTGAACTGAAAAACTGGCTGATGTGTAAACATTTGCAATACCCATGCAACCACCGCAAGCAAGGGATTTATATCATAATGAATGAGTTATATTAGCATGATTTTAACCCCAGTTTCTACTGCATATAGGTATAATATATCGGCAAACACCAGTCTTGGAAAAACACATAGCCGTTTCCTACTGCTGCATCTAGTGATGAATACACCAGACACTTAAATACACTTACAGGTATTCAGACTGTGCTGGGCCAACACAAGCTCTTCACCATCACTTTCAGGCTCAAGTGCAAGCTCCTTTCTGCTCTGTGATTCTTAAAATTATAAGCTGATCCAAGTTCAGATTATTACAAGTCTGAAAAAATTAGACAGATGTATAGCATAGACAAAAATCTAGAAGACAATATAATTATAATAATCTATACGAGATCGGTTAAATAAGATACAAATTAAGAGGCAATGAAGGGTTGAGGTGGTGCTTTCATGTCATTCAGGAAAGCCAAAAGTTACAGAAGCAGTAATACCATTAATTGAAAAGGATGATTTAGGTAGCATAAAAATTACAGGCAAGAAACCTTAGAATGTGAAATCTACTTCCACAGGGCAATGTCCTGAGAGCTGCTTTACACCTCATTAACAGGTGTTTGGTAACATCTATAAGTCACATTAGGGCCTGCCTTAACTACTGATACATTGATTTTAGTGCAAAATTCTCAAATTTCCCAATACTGTAACAGTTGCAGCAAAACCTTGCTAAACAGATTACACATACATAATTTCTAGGAGAATGTGCCCACACTGCTTGGGAATCAGCACCATTTTTTTTTTTGCAAACTCAGCTCTCAGTACATCACCCTGACAGTGTCTTAGATTGGCTTCTACTTTCTTATTTGTCTGGTGAACATAGCAACAAACTGAAGATCAGAAAGCAAAGTAGATTACATTATGCAAATATGTAAACAAGTGTCAGAGTGGGGTTAAAACTCACTTTGCAAGCCTGAATAATCTCCGCTTTATTATAACTTTAATGTAGAGCGATAATTTAATCGATCACTGTAAAAATTACAGGCAATAATTCATACATTATTTTTATAATCTCATAATGATAGACAATATAGATGTTTGGAGTTTGACACTGAGAACTCTCTCCACCACCCCCACTAACATCTCATTGCTGGAAGCCCTTTTGTTTTATTCAGGGAGCTACAGCAGATGCAGGAGATGGGGGGGGGGAGGAAGGAGGGTCTTTTCACATTTAAAAACTTATGATGAAATCTTCAAATCTTTAACCTATTAGTGTCTTGGTGGCTGTGTGTTTTGAAAAATGTATCTTCTGGGCCTATTTAGAGGACCAGGTTGATAAGAAAGGTTCGTAAAAAATTATCACAAACTTTTTTTTTTTTTACACATGCATAATATCTAAGAGGAATGAGCCCACACTGCTTGGGAATCAACATTCACAGAATTATACTTACTTCCTCCCACCCTCCACTAAGTCCTCCTCCTGGGTACTTTTAAAGGGAGAGTTGTTGGTCTAGGCCTAGGGTATATCACATTTAAAGCTTTCAGAGGCATAATGTGTTGGTGCACCAAGGTCAGCGTGAAAGGAAATCTTTTGCACAGGCTCCACTGGGCATGCCGCCTCCTATGCATTGGAGGTACAGCAATTTCTACCCTGCCATAAAATAGTTGCCAGATCTTATATCTGACCAAAGAGACCCAATAGCACTGAGGAATGAAAACTACAGGGAAACAGATTTGTCACCAAATCTCAGTAGCTAAGGGTCTGCAAGACCCTTCCCTCTTTTGCCACAAGGGACTGAGGGAACTGACTATACAAAACATATATTGGCTCCAATAGTTACCTGACTGGTGTCTTGTTTAAGGAATTTGTAGACCTTTATTATATACACACATATATTTTGAAGTACCTTTGCAAAGTATGTGATTTTCCGATTTGCTTTCAGATTCATCTTTATCATCTCTTGGCCAGAATCTCCAGAAGCTTCTGATTCACCCTTGAACTGTCTCGGAAGCACTGTATCTGCTTCTTCTATGCAGGATACCAAATTCTGTGTGCCAGTTTGAAAACTCTTAGTAAACTCTTTGAAACAATGCTGCTGGAAATCTCTCTGAGCACAAACACAAGTAATTAATTATACACGGAAAAATGTAAATAAAAAAGTGGATAAATTACCATAACAGTGGTTGTTGGTATGGAGGCTTTAAAAAGTGAGAACTATATACCATTCTTTATTGCTTGTTTGTAAATGTACAAAATGTACTTGACTGAATGTTTTTAAAGGACAGTTATACTCACAACTAAGTACAATTTTAGTCAAGGTTCTCCGCTCTATTCTGTATAATTCTGTTTTCTCTTGATGCCATGCTCGTTTTAAGATGCATTGCTGCACTAACAGTCTGCTGGCTTCTGTTGCTATCCAACCTAACTGGGTCATAAGGTGGCTTGTGATGTCAGCACCAAGAAGACAGAACAACTGCCAGTCCACCTTTAGAAACAGCATGATTTCTCTTGAAAGAGGCTACAGATTCAAGCAATTGTAGATCTAAATCTTATTAGCTCAGAATTTGAATGAGCATCAAACCTATTCTCCACTAGCAAGGGTCATTATCAAAACAAAACTTTTGACCATTATACTTTGCAGCAGGACACATGTGAACTACTGGAAATCTGTAGATTTTGAAAATTTTTCTCCCCCAGCAACAAAAAAGATGTGTTGTCTAAAAGAAGCTGAACACATACCTTTTTAAAATGTAAATATTTCCATGAGGAAGATTTATTATGTTCTAAGAATTATGTGGTCTTATTTGAACAGGAGCTGTATTTGGTCTTTCAGCAATCTTAAGCAAGGGATATCTTCCAGAATGGCTGAAGTAGGTAGCCCAGATTGTACCCTCTTCAGGAGAGACTTAAGATGAAATATTTCATCATGTGTTCCTGCAACTTGTCACTCTAAAAAAAAGAAAAAAAGAGGAGAGAGAGAGTGAGAGAGAGAGAACTTTGTAACTTTAAAATTTAGTCTGCAGTTATTTCAACACTATCCTACCTGAAAGATGACCCAAACATGAAGAATATTAAAAAAAGTACACACAAAAGCTCAAACTACACTTTTATCAGACAAATGCAAAAAAAATAAAGTACATTTTAGAAATGGACGCATAATCTGCCATTAATTTCTAACCAAATATAAATGAAATCCCTACAGAAATCCCTGCAGTAACTACCTCCCCCTCAAGCTCAGTGAGTTCAGGCATACTTAGTATTATCAAAAGAAGAGAGATACCGTATATAATCTAGTTATAGCCGACCCGAGTATAAGCGGAGGTACCTATTTTTACCTGAAAAATGATTAAACTGATTGACTCAGAGTAAAGCGAGTAGAAATTATACCACTACTGCCTTCTTGATTCAGTATTGTTTGAGGCTAAAGTTGCCCTTTAAATGACAGCAGAATTGCCATACAGTACAATGTAATAGCAATTCCACAGCGCACATCAGTCTAAACAAATGCGTGATTTATCCACACGCGACATTCCCTACAGTACCTCACCTCATGGACCAGTAATCCCATACAGTAGTCTGAACAGTAATAAGCATATCCAATCTTTTCAGATTCGCTTTTGTCTGGATGTGCCGCTGGATTGGAAAAAAGCCAATGTAATACCAATATTCAAAAAAGGTAGTCGTTTCACAGCCGGTAACTATAGACCTGTAAGCCTAACATCAGTGGTAGAAGGTGTGGAAACTTTGTTAAGGGATCATATCCTTGACTTTGTCTCCAGAGATCATCTTATTAGTAGTAGTCAGCATGGATTTATGAGAAATAATCATGCCAGACAATTTAATTGGTTTTTATGAAGAAGTGAGTAAGAAGAGATTCAGGCACAGCTGTGGATGTGGTATATTTGGATTTTGCAAAAGCCTTTGATACTGTGCCACATAGGCGACTAATGTATAAACTGAGGACTGTTGCCTGGAAGAAAACATTTGTTCATGGATAGAGAACTGGTTATTGGACCGCAAACAGAGAGTGGTGGTTAATGGAGCTACATCTATGTGGGCTAAATTCTAAGCGGAGTTCCTCAGGGTTCTGTACTGGGGCCGCTTCTGTTTATCTGTTTAAATGACTTAGAAGGGGGCATTGAGAGCAAGGTCTCTGTGTTTGCTGATGACACTAAATTATGCAGAGCTTTGGAAACTTCCAATGATGTGCAAGTGCTGCAAGCAGACCTAGATAGATATCAAATGGGCAGCGAATGGCAGATGAGATTCAATGTTGATAAGTGATGAAGTGATGTAGGTGATGCATTTGGGATTTAATAATCCCTGTGCCACCTACACCATAAATAACTCTGTGTAAGTGCATCTGAAATGGAAAAAGATTTGGGGGTTCTGGTAGATAACAACTTAGCTGTAGCAAACAATGCCAGGTGCAACAGCTAGAGCTAGCAAGATATTGTCTTGTATAAAGAGGGGAATGGAATCAAGAGAGAAAATATTATTCTCCCTCTTTACAAGCACTGGTAAGGCCACATTTGGAATAGGCGGTGCAGTTTTGGAATCCCTATACAAAAGGGACATCTTGGAAATTGGGCAGTTCAGAGAAGGGCAACTAAATTAATAAGGGGAATGGAGGGGCTTGAATATGCAGGCAGATTAGACAAGTTAGGGCTTTTTACATTGAGAAGCGGCGGTGCGTGGGGACATGATAACCTTATACAAATATATTAATGGCCCATACAGTGAACTCTCTGGTGCATTGTTCACTAATAGGTCATATCAGAGGACTCGTGGACATCCTTAAGTTGGAAGAAAAAAGTTTCATCTTCAGGTAGGAGAGGTTTCTTTACAGTGAGAACGGTGAAACTGTGGAACTGTCTTCAGCAGAGTGGTAATGGCAAGTTCATTGAATACTTTAAAAAGGCCTGATAAGTTTCTAAACAAAAAATTTGAGATTACTGGTATTATGCATATAGATCTGGTTGATCCAGGGATACTTTCCGATTGCCGTTTGGATGTCAGGAGGAATTTTTCCCCCCTTTTTAGCTGGGTTTTTTTGCCTTCCTCTGGATCAACTGTTAGGTAGGGTTAAAAAAAAAAAAAAAAAAAAAAAAAAGTGAATGGTTGGACTTGATGGACGAATGTCTTTATTCAACCTTAATTACTATGTTTACTAGTTACTATTTTACTATCCAGTACCAGTAATCCCCAATTCCTTGCAGATGTTGGAAACCAACTCCCAGCATGCTTTAGTTGCTCGGATTGTAGTTTCCAAAGGTCTACAGGGGAAAGCACTCAGGCCTTTCCCAAAACATTGGGAATGGCCTCGGTCTATTCATCTATAGCTATCTATATCAGTTTGTCTATCCATCTATTTACTTATCTCTCTCTCTCTCTCTCTATCTATCCACCCTACCTACCTCCTCTCTCTCTGTCTCTGCGTATCTCTGTTTATCATCTATATAGCTTCTGTCAATTTGACTGTCTATCTACAGTATTTATCTATCTTGGTCTTCTTATTTCTATCTGGGGAGTTGACAGCTACACTGAGATAATTAGGAATTGCTGGCCTGCTGACACACTAAAATGGAGCATAGATGGACTGCTGACTCCTTTTAAAAAGATTCTGGTAACCTGGGGCTTGATTGCATGCTGCTCCATTCACCTTGCTGTAATGTGTCACCAATGTGTATTTAGTAGGTGCAGCATTAACTTCCACCAGTTCCCAGACAACAAACACACCCCACACCCACCTCCCACAAATGGCACTTTCATTTCGGAAGTGGCTGTGACCATGAATCACATCAGCAGTCCTTGCGGTCCCTGGTCTTTTCTCTTTATCATTGGTTGATAAGAGGAGGGGGGAGTTGGACAGTAAGTTCCCATTGCTGATTCTGCCACAGAACCCTGCACTCCTATGGTTTGTACATCTCCTGCCCCCTGATTACAGCTTTCAGTGATGCACATCAGCACTCTCTACCAACTGAGATTGGTACTTTTGCTTGGGACACAGACTGGAATTGTCAGAAAGTGTGTATTGACTTGGCAAGAATGGGTTAACTATTGGTATTAGTTCTTGCAAAGGACCAATAAAAATACCATTCCACCCACATGTGTGTAGTGTTAACCATTTAACTGCCAGGACAGGGGTTGCATAGTCAGTGAGAGTGTTTTTGGGGCGTCTTTACTTTAAGTGGTGGCCCTTGTACCGATTGATTGGTCAGATCACGTGAACAGCGAACTGGCATTCGGGCCAGTAATGTACAGCAACAGTTACACTCAGCAGCTGGTGCTCCAGTCAGCTCTGTTTGGTGAAGGGGAGAGATAACTGGGGAGCAGGGTCTATCTGGGCAGCATGTCTCTACGCCCCAACCACAGATCTGTATGAAGCCCACCAGGACTACTATTTACAATGTCACTCATGTTAGGTAATGCACAGAAGCACTCAGCAGCTTTTGTTCACAAGAGGGAGAGGTGCAGTCTGCAGAGATGGTCTGCGCAGCAAAATAGCGGAAAAAAAACAGTGAATGCTTGTGTCAGTACAGAACCAGATGTTGGCACGCCATTGTCCAGTTACTTAGAAGGGGAAAGCAGAGTCGGAAGATATGGAAATGAGCTGTACAGTGTAGGCAGTGAGGCTGTGCAGAAGCTATAAGTGTCACCGGACCTACAAGTAGGCAGCGAGTAAGAGGGGGGTGGGGAAGTTAGGAACAAAGTTGTTTAGGCAAGTACAGTGACCCTTTACATAAATGGAATAAACAATTATTACCTGCAGTTTATACTGTTCCATTGCATCTTCAAGGGCAGATAGATATCGCCGTTTTCATCTCTCAGGCGTTTATTAGAAGCTGCAGAGTTTCAATACATCTGTCCTTCTCACTCTCACAGTCTTTGTCAAATCTTACTGCCTCCTTTAATGCATAGTAAAAGAAGTATTTAGGAGGATGCTCATCCTAAATAAAACTGCTACTGCCTAAAGGGTTTATAAATTCATCTAAAATATTATATTAATAATTATTAAATTAATAATTAGCTGAGGTTGTAAAGGTTTACATTGATCCAGGTCCTGGTATATCTATGGTAATCAGATCAACTGGACTTGGCTGTTTAGTTTAGTTAGAAAGACATTTCGCTCATCATACCAACGCTTTCCACATTCAGAATTTAATTTGTTGGCAATAATTACCACAGGAAAGTGTCACAATCAACATAAACAGCAAGGTGTTAGGGACTCCCTCAAAGCAATGTTGTTGATAGCATTGTAGTTAAGAGTTTTATCAAGAGTAGGTAGGGGGGCCCAGGGTAATGTTTAAAACAGCATTGTACATGGCAGCAATGGTGTCAAAACCCCACCAGGACGAAGTACAAGCCTTCATGGGACACATTGATGCTGTGGACCAAAATCTTTACATGGGAAGAGGTACATAACACAACTGGTTTTCTTGTAGTTCAGGGAGAATGGTAAACTGGAAGTAAAGGTTTACAAGAAAACCAACCCCACACCGACCAGTATTTGAGGTCTGACTCCTACCACTCCTTAGATCACAAGATTGTAGGGTACATCAGAACCCTACAAACACGAAGCAGAGAACATCCACACTAGCACAGAGGCTTAGAAAATTAAACATCTTAGTGGAGACCATAAAACTTGAGGATAGTCGGACTGGCTTTTGCCAAACTGAACAAAGGAAAGAAAAGAACAAAAATACCATCAGTGAAGGTGACAGCAAGACGGAGAAAGAAATGGGCATTCCATATGAAGCGGATGTGTTTGAAGAAATTAAGAAGAATTTTCAAGAGACACCGACAAACAAGAAGAGCAATGTCATATACACAATGCAGTGACGAATGCTCTAATTAGGAGACAAAACAGCGCGCGCAAAACGCACAGCACAGAAGAGCCAATTCAGTTTATGCGGCTTCGACGCAACTGTATCCGCTCTTTAGATTTTCAAATGGCCGCCATAGATTTGGACCAAGGTTCGTAGAAAGAGATTATCCTAGATCCCTTATTAAGTCCTGCTGGAGAGATATCAGAGAGATCTCTCAGGAGGAAAGAAGATTCAGTTCTGAGTTTATACCACGTATAATAATCAATGGCAGGATGTTAGCAGAGTGTTATCAGAAAAGTGGGATATCCTCAAAAGTGACCCAGACCTATCAGGGCTTTAACTAGCCTGCCCGATGATGACGGCTAGAGGGGAAATAATTTCAGATAGACTGTGCAAGAATCACTAAACAGAACAGAGGGGTGTCATTGTGTTGGTACTTTTGCCTGCGGTAACCGTAATTTTGCCCATTTATGAAAAGGGATATACTTCCTTTGTTTTTCCAACATTAACGAGGTACAACATTAAAAAGGATTTTAAAGGAGACTAAAGTCTCCAGACACATTGTCCCAATAGACAGAGCACATTCACAAACATACAACAAGCTGTGTCTCACCTCTCCCTTGCTGGTGGTGATTTATGAAAACAACCGTGAGTACTAGGGTGTCAGCTCCACAATCCACCTTAGCTGGGTAAACCCCCAGCTAAGTGTCTGCGGTACAGGCACATGCTCTGCAATGCTCAACAATCAAAACAGGAAGTTGCCGCCTTGCTTCCTAGAAGAGGACAGCCAATCACATTACAGCACAGAGATCCTCCCTCTCCCTGACATAGAACAGGGATTTCAGTTTTTGTTATCAAACACATTCAATGCTCCTGCCAAACATGATATAATCCTTTACTTTTCATACAAAAATAAAATAATCTTTGCAGTGTATTTCAAGATAGATGATGGTAAGAAACGGAATACTAACATTTCAGCAAAACATTTTTAACAAATGAATAACTGCAAATGGGTGTGCGTAATTATTCAGCCCCGAGTCAATACTTTGTTGAACCACCTTTTGCTCAGGTTTGCACATCTAGAGACTGAAATCCTTGCCCATTCTTCTTTACAAATATCTCCAGCTCAGTCAGATTAGATGGACAGTGTTTGTGAACAGCAGTTTTCAGATCTTGCCACAGATTCTCGATTGAATTTAGATCTGGACTTGACTGAGCCATTCTAACACATGGATATGTTTTGTTTTAAACATTCCATGTTTGCCCCTGTTATGTTTAGGGTCGTTGTCCAGCTGGAAGGTGAACCTCCGCCCCAGTCTCAAGTCTTTTGCTGACTCCAGAGGTTTTTCTTCCAAGATTGCCCTGTATTTGGCTCTATCCATCTTCCCATCAACTCTGACCAAGCTTCCCTGTCCCTGCTGAAGAGAAGCACCCCCAGAGCATGAAGCTGCCACCACCATATTTTACAGTGGGATGGTGTGTTCAAGTGATGTGCAGTTTTAGTTTTTCGCCACACATAGCGTTTTGCATTTGGCAAAAAGTTCCATTTTGGTGTCTCTGAACAGAGCACCTTCTTCCCACATTTGCTGTATCCCCCACATGGCTTGTGGCAAACTGAAAACGGGGACTTCTATAGCTTTTCTGTTAACAATGGCTTTTCTTGCCACTCTCCATAAAAACAACTTGTGCAGTGCACGACTAATAGTTGTCCTATGGACAGATTCCCAACCTGAGTGTAGATTCTCTGCAGCTAGTCCAGAGTCACCATGGGCTCTTGACTGCATTTCTGATCAGCGCTCTCCTTGTTGGCCTGTGAGTTTAGTTGATGGCCTTGTCTTGGTAGGTTCTACAGTTGTGCCATACTCCTTTTCCATTTCTGAATGATCGCTTGAACAGTGCTCCGTGGGATGTTCAAGCGATCATTCAGAAACAGTGCCCCTGGGATGTTCAAGGCTTTGGAAATTTTTTTGTAGCCTAAGCCTGCTTTAAAATTTCTCAATAATTTATCCCTGACCGTCTCGTGTGTTCTTTGGACTTCATGGTTGTTGCTCCCAAGATTCTCTAGACAACCTCTGAGGCTGTCACAGAGCAGCTGTATTTGTACTGACATTAGATTACACACAGGTGCACTCTATTTAGTCATTACACTCATCAGCAATGTCTAAGGGCAACTGACTGCACTCAGACCAAAGGGGCTGAATAATTATGAACACCCCACTTTGCAGTTATTGATTTGTTAAAATGTTTGGAATCAGGTATATTTTTGTTCCATTCTCACGTGTACACCACTTTGTATTGGTCTTTCACGTGGATTCCAATAAAAATTATTCATGTTGTGGCAGTAATGTGACAAAATGTGGAAAATTTCAAGAGGGCCGAATACTTTTGCAAACCATCTGTATATAGAACACTGGTACATGTAGAATCTTTTATTAAGAATGTAATGGAAACAAAAATAAAGGAAAATCTGGGGGATTTCAACTTGCACCTTCTGAAAACTGTGTGTTTCGAGAACTGAGCCACCATGCAGTTGCTGAACACTTATGTACATTTAGGAGCTTCATCTTTTGCTTGGAACATAATAGAAACAAAAAAAAGGAATAGTCTGGGGTATTGAACCCGTAACCTTCTGAATTGTGTATATTTAAACTGGGTGCCTTACCCAGTGTACCACCACTGAACAAGCAGAGTACCCAGATACATTTGGGAGCTTTATTTTTGCTAAAGGAATCCTAAAAAAAAAATGGAATATGGAAGTCCCTGATAAGACTTTGAAAGCGCTTGTTACCCTGCAGTTTTATTTCTCAGCAATCACACTGAATGGTAATAAATTATGGTAACAAGCAGTGTCAAAGTCTTTTCAGGACTTCCATATTGGTGTATAGAAAACCTTGTGCTAGAGACCGTGAATACTGGGGCCAAGGGGTGTGGTTCTTTGATGACTTCATGGGCTGCGGGTTGTTCTAGAACGATCGGTGACCCTTCAAAATCTATCTTCCTTCTCCACCTTATCTGCCCCATCTCCACCCACCAGTTTACTGGCCCCTGCCAGTACCTGCATTTCCCCCAGGTTTGCCAAGTCCTGCAATGCTGCAAGTTTACCCCTTAGACTCTGTACCTCAGATTCCAAATGGGCAACCCCTCACATCTGACACATACATAGGTCCCCTGGGGGGCTGCTCCAAGATCCCATACATGCGGCAGGATGCACATTGCGCGGCCCCAACAAAACTGTCCATACTAAACAGCACATACACAGCAGAGACACAGCAGAGAAATAGTGTTGTTCTTAAACGCTCTTGTTTTTAAACGCTTTAGTTTTTTAACGCTGTACATTCTCTTAAAAACAGAAAAATCTCTTTAAAACAGGAAATCGCTCAGAGCTAATCGCTATGGGACAGGCTTAAATGAGGTTCAAAACCAACCAGAGGCAACAGGCCTCAGCCAATTTAACCAATTAGTTACACCCCCATCCAATCAGAGAGAAGAGAGAAAAAAAAAAAAACCTTTCCTTTGTTCCTACCAGCCCCCGCTCCCAGGTAACAGTGTTTTTAAAACACAGTATTTGTTTTAGTAATCCAGTGCTTGAGTTTACTCAAACAATTCCTACCACCTTATTCAAGCAGTAAGTAGTAAAAAAAATAAAATACACTAGTGATTAATTACTTACACAGGCACCCTCCTAGAAATAAATAGTGTTAGGTTAGTACATTTACTAGGCTGCAACCACAGTATAAAACGCTTTAGTTTTTTAACGCTGTCAATTCTTTTAAAAACAGAAAAATCTCTTTAAAACAGGAAATCGCTCAGAGCTAATCGTCATGGGACAGGCCTTAAATGAGGTTCAAAACCTTAAATGAGGTTCAAAACGCTAGGGATTTGAACTTGCAACCTTTGAACTGTGTTTCTATAACAGTACCCAGATACATAACAGTATCCAGATACATCTGGAAAATGTATTATTAAAAATCCTAAAAAAACTGGAATATGGAAGTCCCTGATAAGACTTTGAAAGCTGCTTGTTACCCTGCAGTTTATTTTCCAGCAAATCACACTGAATGGCAAATTATGGTAACAATCAGCTTTCAAAGTCTTTTCAGGGACTTCCATATTGGTGTATAGAAAACCCTCTGTGCAAGAGACGTGAATACTGGGGTAGGGGGTGTGTTTTTGATGACTTCATGGGCTGTGGAAGCCTTCTTATTACAGAATCTATTTCTCACATGTACTAAATGGAAACTTACTAGAGAAGAATCTTACAATGTAGAAGTGTTTTGGGGAGAAAAACTTTACATTAAGTTTAAAAATTTAAATTTAGTTTCCTTTAAACATGGGCTGTTTTAGGAGAGGTCTTATCTGTGTTCTCTAGTGCGCTGCAAAAAAATCTAGTAACGCAATAATACCGATCATCCATCATTCGTCCGATCAGGTCGCCACAAAACACACCATGCAATTTTTAGAGATGACCAACTCAAAGATGGAAATACGGTCAGTCGAAAAATTGCATGGTGTGTAACAGCTTAACACTGCTAATTAATTAGTGATAGATAAATATCAATGAATAAAACTAGTTGCCACAGAAAACTACTCTATAAAGCCAGATTAGTTTGTTCATGATTAATCGAAAAAATTTGAATAAAATCAATTTATGAGAGACTAGTAGTTTTATAGCAAAACTGATTAAAAACACATTGCAATTTTCCATTTGGAGCGTAAATGTAATATTGTTGTGGTGAACCTACTTGTGAAAATGCCAAATGTATTGGCTGTGGGAAAAAGTTGATTGCAAACCGAACACTGCAGCGCTTGAGTGACTGACGGGCGTCACGCTGTTCTAGTGTCTCTGAAGCATGTGACCTGCGGGATCTTGTCTTTGTGTTGAAGCTGGGCGACATGCTTAAGTCCAGGTAATGCAGGCAAAGCCCTGCGGGCATTCCCATGTAGTCCATACCCCCAACGGTCTCTGCTGAGTAGGTGAATACGGGTGTGTTGTGATGTGCGGTGGACGTGGCATTTTGGGTGTGGCAGTCTGGGGGCATAGCCACAATGTTTGGAAGCGAGGGCCTGCATGTGACGTTTAAGAGATGGGTGTGATGTTTGGGGTCCTGGGAGTGATTGGCGTGATGCCTGGAATGTTTGGGAGCGTGCCGACCTAACATCTGGGAGCGTGGACATAACATTTGGGGTGTGAAAATGATGGGTGGGGGTATGGCCATGGCCTTGCAATTTGTGGACATGACCATGACATTTGACTAAACTATGGGCACAATGTTTAGTGGGTGTGGCCGCAACATTTGGGGACGTGGACATAATGTGTGTCCATGATGTATGGAACATGGCTGTGACAGCAACGCCCTAATGTTTTAGGCATGGCCGTATGTATGGCGTGTGGGCGTGGCTGTGACATTTGGAGGCAGCGGCCATAATGTATGGGGAGTGGGCTGGGAGGAGTAAGCGCATGCAAGCTCATTTTATATAATAGATGGGAAATACCAGTTGTTAGGCTTGACGAAGAGTGTGTCATCTGTGCTTTTTACTGTCCAATAGACACACCATTTCAAAACAACCTACAATATTCATATACTTTTTGTGCAATCAATTAACTATAGCCTGAAAGGTCAACTACATTCACTTTTTAATATCAAAAGTACCTGGGGCAGAGAGGCAGGACTAATTATACCTAAACCCAATATTGTGCCAGCAGTATACTTTTCAAATGATTGTGTCCTGGCCTTCCAGTATTAAAGATTGTGCTAAAGCAGGAGGAAGACTGGCAGAAGCAGTTTAGTGCTTCTCACAAAATCAATATTGTAAGATAGGAATTACCAATCCTACCTCCCTGTCCAAGGAACTGCTCATAATGGCATCTTATAAAGAATGCCCTTTTATAGTGTGTTGATATAGTCAACTTGTTCTATAATTGTTTTTAGTATGCCTGCTATGCTTCTGGATGCCATGTGGGAACGAGCAATTTAGTGACCTGGTACTAAGCTGTTCAGAAGAGGCAGCTAGAGGATTACATTCAGTCATTGGCTGTGATGTCAACGTCAAACCAAAACTGACAGTTGCTAACTGTAAGAACCAGGAAGCAGAAACAGGGGCAACAGGACATTGTGCAGGATTTCAGGTTAGACTTATATATTTAAAATTTTAAACTATTACACTTTAGGGTTTTATGGGGGTGATTTACCTGTATATCATTTTCATTTGAGTGCTGTCTACCAATAAAAGCTTATTTCACAGACAATGACAGACTTTGTTGACACCTTTAACCTTAATACAGGCATTTTGGCACTAACTTCTGGTAAGTTACTTACCCTGCATTGCTTTGCTCTTCTAAATGCTTTTGATCCAGATCATAAATACAGTGATAATTCCTCCAAATATTCTTTTTACTACCCTGTAATTTACAGCAAAGAAAAGTAAAAAAGCTAAATGAAAAAAAATTAAAAGGTTATCAGATTGTAAGCTCTTCTTAAGGTTCCGACCCGCGACACACGAGTGTACGAACGGCCATTTTGGTCGATAATCAGCCCGTGTATGGGCAGTTTATTGGCAGAAACGCCCATTCGCACGGAGAGTGACGAACCTTAATTTATATAATTAGAAGTAAAATATGCATACAAAGGAGTACTAAAATCTCTAGTTATGTTAAAGGGTATCTCCACTGGTTTTTGTAAGTTTTTTGAATCTATTTCTATTGAAGAACGGGAGGTAAAGGAGCTGTGCCTTACCTTCCATTCTTCAATAGAACACACAGGAGCCAGGAGAGAAGGTAAGAACTTACCCGTCGCTCGCTCGCTCCCCGGCGCTTGGTCTGACAGGTCCCGACGGACCTTGCTTCTATGCGCATAGATCGCGCATGCGCATAGAAGATAAGGTCTCGGGACCTGTCAGACTCGCGCCGGGGGGAGCGAGCGAGCGGGTAAGTTCTTACCTTCTCTCCTGGCTCCTGTGTGTTCTATTGAAGAACGGAAGGTAAGGCACAGCTCCTTTACCTCCCGTTCTTCAATAGAAATGGATTCAAAAAACTTACAAAAACCAGTGGAGATACCCTTTAATGTTGTCTGGTTTCCAAGAGTATGTTCAAGAACATGATCTGGGAGACGGTGAGGAACAATCAGTTCAATTTTCCTTCTGATTCCTGTGAATATGGACTGATTGGAACCAAAAAAAACATTTAACACACACAAAGATTGGTAGGTAGCATGACAGGCTAAAATTTAAGCCATCAAAACAATGATCAAAACAATGATCTTGTCGATCAATAAAACTAAAATATCAAGCCGTGTGTACCAGACCAAGAAAAATTCCTCTAGATTTGTGCATTTACTCACCTTAGCAGAAAGAAGCAGTAGTTGGTACACTAAAGGGGGCATTTCCTGGAGATCTAACTTAGAAAGCATCCTTAAAACCTTTTCCACCACAAACTGCAGCTCTTCCACACTCAATGAAACATCTCTAAAACACAAAATTTGTAAAAATGCAGCTAAAAGCCATGTAGTATTCTCTATAAGAATAAGAATCCTTTGTATAACATCATAACATATGTTATGTTAGAAGTAGAACATCTATATAGTTATATAGTGTTATTTATTTTTTTAGAATAGTCAGTATTATACTTACGTAAAATGCTTTTTGTTGAAGCCAAAGGGGGACCCAGGCACACAGGGGTTAAGTTAATACCCCAAGGAGCAGATAGAAGTGAGACTCCGGCCCTGCCCCTTGCCCATTAGCACCCAGGCGCCGGAAGCCTCCTCCAGTTAATCTTAAAGGGGGAGCGAAGAAGTAATAATTATATAAAAAAACGAAAAACTCCAAACTTGTGGCAACAAGCCAAACTACAGTAAGAATCAGACGCTCAGGCAACACTGACTGGGAGGATTTCCTGGGTCCCCCTTTGGCTTCAGAGAAAAGCATTTTACATAAGTATAAAAATTCTCTTTTCTCTTTCAGCCTCAGGGGAACCCAGGGACAATTGGGAGCTCCCAAAGCCCCAGCAGCATTAGGGAGGGAAACAAAAAATTAGCGAATTAGCGAATGAGGGTGAATGTGAGCCAAGATGTGTACGTCCCTTCTCTGAGCCAGCCAGCAATAAAAAGATGAACAGAGCCAATACCTGCCCCTTTAGGGCACTTAAAGAAAAACCCTCGTCCACCCCGGATTGCAAGAAAAAGAGAATTCTGAAAAGCACAAACAACCTCCTCAGGAGGCCACGTTCCTTGCACCAGGATATGTAGCGTTGCCAGACTCTGAAATAGATCTTTGCTGAGGAGGGCTTTCTGGCTGCAAGCATGGTCCGAATAACTGCCAAGGTAATGCTCCTCAAACTAAGGATCTCAGATTCAGTTTCCATGCCGTCAGGTGGAGACATTGGTAGTCTTGATGGAACAGAGGACCTTGAGACAGGAGGCCGGGTCTTTCCGGAAGCTGCAGGCTGTCTGATGCCATGCCTATGTCAGAGAACCAGGCTCTGCAGGGCCACAAAGGGACGAGGAAGATGGTGGGGACTCCCTTCATCTTGACCTTCTTCAGTACCCTGGGGATCATGGCAATTGCAGGAAAGGCGTAGACTAGACAATCTCCAGGGAAGAACCAGGGCACCCGCCCTGAAAGCCAGGGGGTCCCTTTTCTTGGAGCAGAAGGTTCGCTCCTTGCGGTTGGATGCCATAGTATCTATGTCTGGGAGGCCCCAGTTATGTACCAGTTGTTCGAAAACCTCCGGGTGAAGGGCCCATTCACCCAGGTCCAGAATGTGGCGGCTAAGAAAGTCCGCCAGATCGTTAAGGACAACCAGGATATATAGACAGCTGAGAGGGCCATGTCGCACCACATGCCCCCTTGGTGGTTAATGTATGGCATGGTCCGACTGGATTCTGACAAAGCTGTTTGTCAGTTGTTTTGTCCAGTGAGAAAGGGCCAGGCATATGGCCCGTAGTTCCAGAACATTGATCGGAAGAGACTCTTGCGTTGACCAGATACCTTGCATACACAGCCCCCCATCCTGACAGACTTGCGTCTGTGGAAATCCCCGTCCATGGAGGCAGACAAGGAGTGTTCCCTTTCTGAAGATTGCACTCTTGTGTCCACCATACCAGGGACCTCCGGATTGGGTGAGGTAAAGGGATCATGGAGTCCAGAGATCTGTTCCAAACTGTCAACATGTGGCGTTGAAGCGGGCGCAGATGGAACATGGCATATGGGACTGCTTGGATGGCTGATACCATCTTCCCTACTAAGCGCATGGCTTGACGGATTTCCATCAGGCAAACTAGTATCTTGAGCGCTTGGATCTTCTCGGAAGGAGAATTTGCTGTCGGGAAGTGTTGAACAACATGCCCAAAAATGTCATGTGGGGGCTGGGAATTATGACTTGCGAGGGTTGATCATTCAACCGAAGGAGGTTAGGGTTTGAGTGCAAGTTTTTACATGTGTTGAGGCCAGGGCGAGGGACGATGCTTTGATCAGCATGTCGTCTAAGTAGGGTAAGAAGAAAATACCTTGCAGGCGAATGAAGGCTGCCTGACAAGCCATCACCTTGGTGAAGACCCGAGGGGCCGAAGCAAGGCCGAAGGGGAGGGCCGTGAACTGATAATGACACTTTCCTACTGCGAATCTTAGAAAGCGATGATGGCCCTGCCAATTGGGCACGTGGAGATAGGCGTCCTGTATGTCGAGGGATGCTAAAAAAAATCTCCCTGCTCTATGGCCAGAATGACTGAGCGTAACGATTCCATCTAGAAATGGACCTTCCGGACATACACGTTTAGCTCTTTGAGGTCTAAGACTGGGCAGAAAGTTCCATCTTTTTTGGGAACTAGGAACAGATTTGAGTAGAAACCTAGAAACCTGAGGGAGTAGGTACCAGAACTATTACTTTGGACCATAATAGTAGGACTATTGCTTGGTTTAGGGCTTGCCGTTAGGATGGCGCTCTGGGCAAGTTGGACAGGAAGAAACGTCTTGGGGGACAAGAAATGAACTCTATTCGATATCCTTGAGAGATAATGTCCAGAGTCCAGAAGTCTGTGGAAGGGTGGTTCCAAAAAAAAATCTTAGCCATCCAAGGTAGGATAGTCTTCTTGGAGGGGCCTGGGCTCTGCAGGAGTTCTTGGGACGGAGCGGAAGGGGCGAAAGGAAGGGTGCCTGTTTTGGGGAAGAAAGGAACTTGAGAGATAATTTTTTCTAGTTTCCAAACAGCTGTCCACCTGGATTCTAAGGCTGCGTCTCCAATATAAACCTGGATTATCTCTAATAGGTGGGATTTTGTTGGGTCGGGACAGAGATCTTGGTATAATTGATTGAGGCAAAGCGGAGGCAAAGGTGGGTCTTAGAGCAGATCCTGAGGATGAAAAGGATATTTTATTAGCGCCTCAATGCGGTGATCGTTTGGGCCTTTAAAGGTTGCCGCTTCGGAAAGGGGAATGGTGGTGGCTCTGGAGAGTCGAGCCACTGGAGGGTCGACTATGGGAGGCCCATCGATCTATGTCTGCCTTGGGGGAAGGGGAACATAGTGTTAAAGAGCTGGGACTGACGGGGTCGGCGCTCTGGTTCAGACCATTCTTGTAGGACAATTTTGTCTAACTGGTCGTAGGAGGGAAATTGAACCGAGACTTTTTTAACTCTAGAAAAGAGTGTTTTGGAAGGGTCCTCTTGGGATTCTGAGCCCTGAATGTTAAGAACAGAAAGGAATGAAGGACCTTATGAGTGAAACTACAGCTTACGGAGTAAAGGTAGATTGTAACTCCTGTTTGGGAGTGTCGTATTCAATTTTACCTTCCTCTGCGATCTCATCGTCCTCTTGAGGAGAATCCTCAGTTAAACAGGATGCAATAGGTTCCTGTGGCCTTGCAGTTCTGGAATCTCTGTCTGTAGTCACCAGCTGTCCGGATTGTAGGACCTGTGAAATGGAAGCAGACAGGGAGGACATAGAGGCGGCTAATGACTTAGCCCAAGCTGGTTCCTGCTCCTGAGGGGGCCCTTGAGGAGCTGAATTCTGAGTACCCTCTGGTAAATGTTTTAAAGAATCTAACCATTCCTTAATGGCTCTTGCCCATCCTGGCTCTGGGTCATTGGTAACGTTACAATAAGCGCACCGTGGACCAGATTGGCCTGCAGGCAGTTTGGATTGGCAGGTCACACATACATATGATACTGCAACCGGAGGTTGTTTATTCCCCTTCTGACGGGACGGGAGCGACCCCTTGCTGGCCATGATAGAAGGAATAGAAGATAGAAAAGAAGGAAAAAGGATTTTTTTTATAACAATATATATGTATATAATTTACAACAGAGGAAATGAGGAGGAAAGGAAATGAGGGGGGATTGCCCACCTTAGAGAGACAGGGCCCTAACCCCAAGATATCCCAGGGAAACCTGACCTATCTGTTTAGGGAGATGGGAATAGAGCAGACTGCTGAAGGCAGAATATACCTGCAAGAGAAGAGCAAGGAGGAATTGCTGGAGTCCGATGGAGAGTAGTGGAAATAGATGAAGGACTTGTTGCAGAGCGGGAGCAGAATGAAAGAGGAGACCGGAAATCCCGCCTGGGAATGGAAAAATCGCGCCAAAAGTAAGAGGCGCACTAAGGAGAAGCCAGCAGGGTGGAGCTCCCACCCTCCCGGGAAGGACCCAAGTCTTACCCGAGAGGTGTTCAGTAGGGTGCCTGATTTAGGTAATTTCCCTCTGGACCTACACTGCGGGGGACTGCTGTACTGGCCCAATTGGAGGGTGCAGGAGCTGGATTGTGGCAGCCAAGCACGTAAGATATAATATTCCTTTAGCAAATCTCTGTCCTTGTTTCTCCATGCCGTGTGTACACCAGAGGTGGGGGGAAAAGCCCAGGTCTGCGTGCCAGCAGTCAGTAAAATGTGGAAACGCTGGAAGGGAAGGGGTTTCCTTCCAGCTGTACCAAAGAGATAAATTAGTACATCAGAGATGGAGGATGATGGCCCAGATCTGTGTAATTTTCCAATGTGGGAGGGCTGGAGGGGGTTACTATCCAGCTTTCCAAGTAATTTCTGTAGCAGAAGAGAGTCCAACTCCTGAGCGGACACTTGAAAAACTGAAGCAGGCTGCTGGTGCTGCAGAATATAAGGTAAGGGGAAGAGCACCAGAGCCTATGCAAAACTTCAATTATTCAAGTGTCCACTCCTGGAGGTGGAATACTTAACCCTTGCTGTGCCTGGGTCCCCCAAGGCTGAAAGGAAAATAGGCTATTTTAAATTGACCATAACTATAATTCTTCCCGACCACTACTGTATCATTTTTTTTGTTGATCTGCCCCCTATTTCTTTAGATATCCAATCTAAAACTTTTTTATATTTCAGCAGTCAATGAAGTTCCTTGCTCTCAAAAACTATTCTTCTGTGAGTAGTTTTACTGTAGCTGGAATGGTGCTGTATGCTGTGTGCAGGCTTGACAGTTGGTTTGTGGGGAAAAAGTCAGGTCGGATGGAAGTGTTTAAAAGAGGGAGGGGGGGATACTGCTCCTAAATAAAATGTGTGCTGGATTGAAGGCATGCAGCAACACACACAAATCAGATTAAGTGCTGCGTACATGTATTCAATTATAGATTAAGATGAGGCAAAGTTAAGAAAGTCCAGTGCTGGAATGCTAAAAAACAATTTGTACTGTAGCATGATTTTGTGTCTTTTTCCATACCTTTCATCCAGGCCATCAAATACTACATTTCTGTACAGAGGGAAACTGTTTTAGCATCATTTGAGAGGTACATTGCTTTGTTAAACTTTAATCATGAAATATTGGCCAACCTTTTTTAGAACTGAAAATTAGTTTTAGTTTACTTCTTTAAATAGCAGATACAAACAACTGAATCAGATAGCCAATGCATGGCTATAAAGAACGCAATGCATTTTGCATTATGTATAAGAGCCGATTAGTGACCAGTGCTATGGTACATTTGTTTAATACGTTTGCTTTTAAATAGAGCAGCCATATAATATCAGCTAAATAAAGGGCATGTCCATCGGATCCGATGGTATCAGGGCTTTATCGGTACTGTGTTGGGGTCGGCCAAATGCTTGTTCGGAAAAGAGGGAAAATTTTCCTCTCCCGCGGTAGATTCCCTATAGGGGAGTCGGCCGCGGGAACACAAAGTCTGGGGGAGAGCTCAGGACTGTGTGTAGCCCGATCGTTTGAAAAATGACAGACAGGATCTTGCAAATCATCTAGGTGTGTACCTAGCTTTACTGATTAAATGTCCACTCCCCAAACAAAATTGTAAATCTAGCCTAATTATCCCACAAAACCTAGACCTTGCTAGGTTTAAAAAGTGTGTACGAGGGTCCTAAAAAGGTTTACCAGCATTCATTCCCTTGGCTGTCTTCTGCTGCAGCTCCATGCCTTTTCCAAGCATGGCAGCAGTAGGAAGGGCAGTCCAGCAGCGGCATTGTGGTAATTAGGTTAGATTGAAATTTTCTTTTAAGAGTTGGACATGCCCTTTAAGCAAACATTTCCCCCCAACACCTTACCTAAACATTGACGTAAGAAAAATCACACTTTGAGGGTCCCACCTATAAAGACATACAAAATAATTAATACGTATATTATTGCACCGGCAAACAAATTAAAGTCTTTAAATGCCTATGCCTCTTTCCTCAATATAATCATGAAACTGCTTGGACACTTAAAATGCTTATATTTTAAAACAAATAAGCAGCAAAAAGACTAGGGGCAAGGAAAATATGATGAACATGGGAGTGGCATAGTTAAAATGTTGTTGGTGCGTGGCGCTTACCACTGATCATGATAATCCTTTTAATAATGCCTCCTTTTGAAATGCTGGGTTACTTTTGCGTAAGTTTAAGGGGGCTTTGGCGCCCAAACCACATGTGTTAATTTGCATGGGGCTCAAACTTTGTGTGGCTTTCTATATACATACAATAAATGTCTCGGTCTCTGTTATATCATTATTTATAGTCAATACATAAGTATATTGTATATTGGTGAGGTGCAGTGGTATAAATCATTTTAAAAATCACTCAACTAAGTCACCGACACATTTCTTATATTCCACTGCCCCTCCCATTCTAGCCTTTGTCCCTCTTCCCACCTAAATTTAGATCGGCGGTTGTCAATGGAGCCGCGGTGGATTGTGCGTGAGGTAAATATACTTACCTTCGGTCCTGCATCCTGGTGAAGTGATTGAAGAATGGAAGGTAAGGAATAGGTCCTTTATCACTCGGTCTACAATCACTGCTTCAAAGGAATAGTTCACTTTTTGTGTAAACTATTCCTTTAAAACCCTCAAGCTATCCTCCCTAAAAAAGGAGGGTACAGTGTTTCTTAGTACTGCTTGACCTGAGGAAGAGAGAAGTGTATCTCTCGAAAACTTGTCTGTAAAAATGAACTGTTAGTCCATAATAAAAAGGTATCACCTTATCCTACAGTACTAATTTTTTTCATGACCTGCAAAATAAGATGCATGGTAAGCTCATCATGAAAGAGATTTCTCTTTGCTCTTACAACTCTACACAGAGAACAGAGAATTTCCAGCCCCCATCAAACAGGGACAGAAGAAAATGGTTTCCATAAATTATGTCTGTTACATTTGTCGCGATTTTGCAATAATATTCATTATCAGCATTGATAACCACCACTTATAACAGTGCATTGTAAACCTTTAACTTTGTAACAAAAAACCTTAAACTTTTACCTCATGATCATTGTTGTGTTTCATTATCATATCACAGCATTATTTCTCTCTCATCCTCTCTCTCCTTCCATATATACCATTTATTGTGCTGTTCTACTCATTGCGGTCGCGCGTGGCCCCGCGCGGTCTGCCAGACCCGAGGGATGTCGCCCAGCCCTTAGGCACCCAGATTATATTTGGTTTGCTTATTCAAATTGGGTTGGTAGTTGAGCCTGAATCACACCACAGACTCCATATTTTTTGGTATTTTAATGGACACTTCCTATGTTTATATAGAATTTGTTGATATGGTAGGTCTTTGTTAACTAGGTGGATCCATTCTTGGATTGTCAGTAAGTCAGGTGCTAGCCATTTCAGCACTATAGCTTTCCTAGCGTAGAATAGTAATTTTCTACATAGTTGTAGTTTGTATTTATCCCAAATCCCTAATAGATATGGTTCTGGACTAAAAGGTATTGTTAGTTTTAGTTGTGTTTTTATAAACTCGTTGATATCTCTCCAGTATGTTTGGATTGATAGGCATGTCCATAACAAATGCCAGCTGTCTGCCTCGGTTCCCCCACATCTCAGGCAGTGCGAATCTGGCTGTCTTTTCGCTCGGTGCAGTCTTATCGGGGTTAGATACGCTTGGTTTAGAATATAGAACCGGATAAGTTTATTTTGCGCCGCTGGGGATACTAAATTATGGCATTCTGTGACCTCTCCTGCCGTTTCAGCGTCTGGTATCTTTATTTTCCCTCGCCATTTGTATATAAGAGTCGTTAATTCTTTAGCTGTATGATTGAGTAGGAGTACCTGATATATTTTAGATACCAGACCTTTTTTAGATGTCTGTTTCAGCAGACTTAAAATAGGGTGAGGCTGGATGTTCGGTATACCTTCCGGGAATTCTGATTTAATACAGTGCCTCAATAGGAGATACCGGAAAAGGAGATTTTGTTCTTACCTGTAAAATCCTTTTCTCCGAGGCCATAGGGGGACCCAGGCACTGTAGGGGGTTAAGTGCTTCCCCTCTAGGAGCGGACACTTGAGAGTTAAAATTTTCACAGGCTCAGGTGCTCCTCCCCCTGCCTTATATGGCTGTGCACCATGAGTCTGCTCCAGTTTGTCCCAAAGATAAGAGCGAAGGAGTAGCATGAAGAAATAATCAAATAACCATTGGCAAGTAGCCAAAAACTAGAAACTAGAGTACTAATTATTTTAAAACACTAAAAACTTTACAGGGAGGGTTGTGCCTGGGTCCCCCTATGGCCTCGGAGAAAAGGATTTTACAGGTAAGAACAAAATCTCCTTTTCTCCATCAGCCAAGGGGGACCCAGGCACTGTAGGGGACGTCCCAAAGTCCCACATATTAAAGGGCGGGCAGAAAAATTAAGCCTCAGCCGCTTGTAGCACCAAGCGGCCCAGGTTTGCTTCAGCTGAAGCGAACACCTCTAGTCTGTAAAACCTAATGAAGGTGTTAATGGAAGACCACGTAGCGGCCTTGCAAATCTGATCGATGGAGGCCCCGCGTCTAGCTGCCCATGAGGCCCCCAAAGCCCTAGTAGAATGAGCTGCAACCCGTACGGGAGGAGCAGCTCCAGCTTCCGCATAACACCGCAGAATGAGATTTCGAATCCATCTGGAGAGAGTCTGAGAAGACGCTTTAGAACCTTTCAGAGGTCCCGCAAGGAGAACGAACAAAGCGCTAGACGAACGGAAGGCTTTCGTTCTGGACACATAGATCCGAAGAGCTCGAACCACGTCCAGGGAGTGCAGCCGCCTCTCCTTGGGCGACGACGGTTGAGGAAACAATGCCGGCACAACAATATCCTGATTCAGGTGAAACGAAGAGACGACTTTGGGCAGAAAAGTCGAATGAGGTCTGAGTACTGCTCTATCCCTATGAAAAATCAAACATGAGGGCTCTACCGAAAGCGCCGCCAGTTCAGATGCTCTACGAACAGAGGTAATGGCCAACAAAAACAGAGTTTTCCAAGACAACAGAGGGAGAGCCACTGAGGCCAGGGGTTCGAAGGGAGGACTTTGGAGAACCCGAAGGACCAGGGAAAGATCCCATTGCTGGACCGGGTGCTTGCGAGGCGGACGAAGGTGAGCAACACCTTGCATGAAAGTCCGGATGTCCCGACGTGTGGCCAGCCGACGATGAAAAAAGACCGAGAGCGCCGAGATCTGAACTTTAAGAGCGCTAAGGGATAACCCCTTAGACAGCCCCAACTGAAGAAACCGTAACAAACGAGACAAAACAAAGGAGCGTGAAGGGAAACCCTGAGAATTCGCCCAGGCCACGTATCGTTGCCAAATCCGATGATAAATCCTAGCAGATGAAGGCTTCCTTGCCGCCAACATGGTAGGTATGACCGCCGATGGAATACCCCTTTTTCTCAGGATGGAAGATTCAACGGCCACGCCGTCAAATTGAGACGTTTGAGGTCCGGGTGAAGGAATGGCCCTTGAGATATGAGATCCGGACGGAGAGGAAGAGACCATGGCTCTCCCACTGTCAGTTCGAGCAGGTCTGTGAACCAAGATCTCCTTGGCCACTTTGGAGCGATGAGTATTGTCGGCGTGTTTTCCTGTTTGATTTTCTTGAGGACCCGAGGAATCATGGCTGTCGGAGGGAAGATGTACACCAACTGAAAAGTCCATGGAACTACCAGCGCATCCACCAGATATGCCAGGGGATCTCGCGTTCGAGCGCAGAACACTGGAACTTTCCGGTTGAGACGGGACGCCATCATGTCTATGTCCGGTGTCCCCCACCGCTCGGACAGAGCCACAAAGATCTCTTTGTGAAGGGACCATTCCCCCGGATCTAGAGCGTGACGGCTGAGAAAATCGGCTTCTACATTTAAGACGCCTGGGATGAAAATCGCCGATATTGCTAGTACGTTGTGTTCTGCCCATGATAATATCCTGTGGGCTTCCTCCATGGCCATATCGCTCCTCGTGCCCCCTTGATGGTTGACGTATGCCACTGCGGTCGCGTTGTCCGATTGAACCCTGACAGACTTGTTTGCCAAGTCCGCCGTCCAATGAGAGAGTGCCAGAAATATGGCTCCAGGACATTTATTGGTAACCTGGATTCCTGAGGATCCCAGGTTCCCTGTATCGTCCGAGCGCCGAATACTGCTCCCCAGCCTACCAAGCTCGCGTCTGTGGATATCACTGTCCATTGAGGGATACAAAGAGAGTTTCCCCTCTGGAGGTTGGCATTCACCGTCCACCACCCCAGAGAGCGTTTGATCTCGGGAGGCAGCAGGATCTTGAGATCCAGAGTTTCTAGGGACCTGTCCCAGGAAGCTAGGAGATGGCGTTGGAGCAGGCGCAAGTGAAAGATCGCGTATGGTACCGCTTCCATGGCTGATACCATCTTCCCGACCAGTCTCATCACTTGGCGAACCGAAATGAGAGGGTCCGCTATAGCCTGACGCGTTAAGCGCTTCAGTGCTGTCCTCTTTTCCGGAGGCAGAAATACTTTCTGAAGAGAAGTATCGAACAGCATGCCTAAAAAAGGCATGCGAGGACTGGGACTGAGAGACGACTTGTGTCTGTTGACTAACCAACCGAAGGAGGATAGGATTTGCAGGCAAGCTGAGACGTGAGATGAGGCTACGTGTAGAGAAGGAGCCTTGAGTAGGAGGTCGTCCAGGTATGGAAGAATAAAGATGCCCTGAAGACGAATGAAAGCCGTTTGACAGGCCATGACTTTGGTAAAGACGCGGGGAGCGGAAGAAAGACCGAACGGTAGGGCGGTAAACTGATAGTGGCAGTGCCCGATTGCAAACCTGAGAAATGGTTGATGGCCGTGCCATATGGGAATGTGCAGGTAAGCGTCCTGAATGTCTATGGATGCTAGAAAGTCCCCTGGCTCTATGGAAAGAATGACCGACCGTAAAGATTCCATTTTGAACTGACGTGGAATGATGTACACGTTCAGTTCCTTCAGGTCCAGGACCGGGCGAAACGATCCGTCCTTTTTGGGAACGAGGAACAGGTTGGAGTAAAAACCCTGAAACCTGAGGGTGGACGGGACCGGTACTACAACTTTTGTCACTAACAAGAGATTTATGGCTTTTTGAAGCGCCCTGCGTCTGATCAGTGACTTGGGCAGATTGGATGGAAAGAAACGATTGGGAGGGGGGGAGGAGAATTCTATTTTGTAACCCTGGGAGATGACGTTTTGGGTCCAGGTGTCTGTGGACGCACAATTCCAAGTTGCCTGGAAAAAACTGAGCCGCCCTCCCACCCAGTGATGTGGGGGATAGTCATGTAGATTTTGGTTTAGGATCCAAAGGATCCACGTCTGGAGGGCCAAGAGGGCCGAGAGGAAGAGCCTCTCCTGGGAGAGGGAACCTGAAAGGAGTTGTCAGGGGGAAGACCTGTTGAGGCACGAAAGGGCCGAAAGGAAGGATACCTGTGGCCGGAAGGAAGCCTACGAGTCCTATTTTGAGGAAGGAAAGAACTCTTTCCCCCAGTTGCCTGAGAGATAATTTTCTCCAACTCAGGCCCAAACAATTGTTTCCCCAAAAAGGGAAGGCTAGTAAGAGCTTTTTTTTTCAGCCATAATACTCTCCGTGAGGCTACCGCGGACGCAGAGGCCCTCGCTATGAGCCTGCTTGAGTCTAATGCCGCATCCCCAATGTACACTGCGGCATCGGACAAGTCCTGGATCACATCTATGAGGTGGGCCTTAGTCGGATCTGATGAGATCTCTTGATAGAGCTGGCTCAGCCAGACTTCCATGGCCTTAGCCGCCCATGCTGACGCAAAGGTGGGGCGTAGGGCTGCCCCTGCTGCTGAAAAAGATAGTTTAAGAAAGGCCTCTATACGCCTATCATTATGGTCCTTAAAAGTGGCTGCCTCAGACAGCGGAATAGTTGTAGCTCGGGATAAGCGAGCTACTGGGGGATCAACTATGGGAGGAGAGGACCATCTATCTATGTCGGATTTGGGGAAAGGGAACATAGCATTGAAATGGCGAGATAGCTGCGGGCGACGTTCGGGAGCCGACCATTCGTGCAGGACAATTTTGTCCAGTTGCTCATATGATGGAAATTGGGCGGAAGATATTTTGGCCCTGGAGAAAAGGGATTTTGACAGGTCCTCCTGAGATTCAGAATCCTGAATATTAAGGGCATTAAGTACTGACCTTATAAGTGAGTCAATCGCTTCGGCCGTAAAGGTTGTCTGCGGTTCTTGTTCCGGAGCGTCATACTCCAGCTCACCTTCCTCAGGGGTGTCGTCCTCGTCCTGGGTTGAGTCCTCAACCGCAAAGGAGGTAAGCTCTTGAGGTCTAGGCGGTCTGCACGCCCTGTCTGCGGCCACGAGCTGTCCAGATCGTAATACCTGCGAAATAGAGGTAGACAAAGCAGACACAGAAGAAGCTAGCGATTTAGCCCACGCTGGTTCGTTCTCCTGTTGGGAGATCTGGGGGGCAGCGTCTTGGGCGGACCCTGTCGCTGAGGATCTAAGAGAATCGAGCGATTCTCGAATTAATCTTGCCCAGGAGGGCTCTGGGTCAGTCGCACTGGCGGCAAGGGATGACTCATGGGCAGCATTACACGAGGCACATCTGGGGCCCGAGTGGCCAGAGGGTAATTTAGATTGACATACTGCGCACACGTAGGAGGTAGTGACAGTAGACCTGTTCCCCTTTTGGCGGGGCGGGAGCGACCCTTTATCAGCCATGTAATTAGAACTCAGCCTGACCACTAGAAACAGAGAGCTATGATAAAGAAAAAACTTTTTTTTTTTTTTTTTTATATCCAACTTCCTACAGAGATGAAAGCAGGAATGCAACCAGAGGCGAGGGAGAGAATAACCTGAGCCTGTAGGGTCCTGAATCGGCAGCCGACAGAGAGGATAGAGAGCAGAGACCGGAGAAACCGGAAGTCCCGCCCCCGCTACTCGCGGCCGGAAGCTAAAGTTCCCGCCGACAGAGAGAAGACTCCCGCCCACGCTGTGAAGGACTGGGGGTCCTTCCAATAGATGGCCAGCCAGTGCCTGCCCGAAAACAGGGGTCCCCGAACTCCAGGAAGGAGAGGGGTAAGTGGAGGACCAGGGGACCTTCTAATAGGTGCCCAGCGGATGCCTGATTGAAAAATCCCCGAACTCTTAGGGAAGAGAGGGGTACAATCGGTACCTGAATCCTGGATCTGCACTGTCATATGTCCTTCCATATGAATCCAAGCCAAGCAGGTACCATAGCAGCGAGCAGTGGGTGAATAGCCCCCTGCTGCTGTACTGTGTGTTGGGGAAGAGCTGGAAAGGAATAGGATCCAGCTGTTCCCATGATGTGTCTCCGAATCTTCTTACTGCAGAGGTAAAGTGGTCCAACTCCTGAGCGGACACTTGAAGAACTGGAGCAGACTCATGGTGCACAGCCATATAAGGCAGGGGGAGGAGCACCTGAGCCTGTGAAAATTTTAACTCTCAAGTGTCCGCTCCTAGAGGTGAAGCACTTAACCCCTACAGTGCCTGGGTCCCCCTTGGCTGATGGAGAAATTAAGTTATCTTTGCCAATGAATTAAAAAAAATCACTTCTTGGAAAGCATTTTCCAGGAAGAGATTTTTTTATTCATTTTTCCGATTGGATTCAAACTCTGAAAACAGGCATTTATACCCGTAATGATCGGAATGATGGGAATTTTTTTTTTAAATAATAAAACCATAATTAGTGAAACAAATGGTCTTCTTCAAGCTGCCCCAAAATCCCAGTGGAATCGGCAAAGTAAATGCCAAAAAGTACCAAAAAGAGACAGAATTAAATTTTTAGGATCAGTAAGGGTGAGGCCAAACTGCATGCACTTCAAAAGTGTATCGCAGCGAACATTGAGTTTCTCACGTGCAATTGGATAGCAAAATGCAGGTAAAATGCACTTGTGTGGCCTAACCCTTAGCGTACCGTTCGGTTTCCACTGAATAGCACTAAAATATGGTAATTGTGTGTTGTAGAGAGTCTATATCTATGTTAAGGCCCTATTGTAATGCTAAAGAAAGGAGTCATGTTTTGTGTTGGATGGGCGGTGCTATGGAACTATATAGACTGATTATCATACTTGCTGCTGCTCCAAGCTGATAACTGATCCATTGCTTCCACTCCGTCTCTTTCTTTGAAATGCAGCTATTTCTTCCGTTTTGATTCTTAATACCTTCTGCTGCTGTTCATGTTTTAACTCAAGCTCCTGAAAAACAATACAGTTTTTGTGCTTAAGCAAGTACTGTAGACTGAAGGATCACATAACCTATAATGTGCTGCATATGGTGATATTAGAAAAGCAGTTATTAGTTGAGTTAGGGCTCGTTCACACTAGGGGATGTTTTGGTGCGTTGACATTGCACCAAAACGCATTGCCTGTAGGAGTGAACAGTACCGTTCACACCTACAATATAGTGCATTGCCGGCAACGCACTGTTAGCACCAGTTTCCTGCGTTATCGCATAGTGGTGCCATTGAAATCAACACAACATCGCACAACATCACAGTGTGTAAACTGTGAACCTTGCCTTAAACAGTGAAGTCTTTGAAAACAGAGACATATACAAAGTAGGTAAGACAAGCTTTGGGAGATCTCCTATGCCTGGCAATATTTATCAAAAAAAATCAGCAGGAATCCGGCGCCTGAATGAAATATTAAATAAGCATATAAAGCATGGCCCATGCTATAACTTTTACCTTAACTCTTTGTTTCCTTTTCTGCATTTCATTTTCCAGTTGGCGTTTCTGTTCAGTCTCTTCTTTCAGTTTCCTTTGAAGTTGGCCCTGTTGCTGTTTCATTAGCTGCACATTCTTTTCCAGTTCTTGGACACGCTTTTCACTTTGTACAGAGAGTGATACTAACTTTTCTGTTGCCTGTTTCTTCTTTTTCAGCACCTTGGGGAGGGGGGGAGTAAAAACTGGAACATTAGAAAGAACAGCCAGCTGGGGTGATTCATTCAGAAAATGGTCAAATTTGTAAAAATAAACATAGTGCTTTGTTTTACTAACAAATTCCTTGGCATTCACTATAAATGGCTTCTATTTAGAAAATTTAAGCAAAAAAGCCAAAGCCAAATGGCTCCCTATGAAAAATGAATGATTTTACATTGAGCAATATAGTGGATATCCCAAAAAGAGAGAAAAAAAAAAAAAAGGGAAGCAGATTTTTTAAAAAAAACTAGTAAATGGTTTTCTACTGCCAACCTGAACTTTGGTCTCTGCGGCGGCTATCTTCTTTCGACACTCCTGTAACCTGCATTTTTCCACTGGATCTCCAGATGCTTTCCCCTCCAGTTCCAGTAGCTGCTTTTGACTCTCACTGACTTCAACTCTTCCTCGTTTTATTTCATTTTCCAACTCCGAAATCTTAATGCTGTATTGTTTGTTAATGGTTTGAGCTTCCTTTCCTTTAGAACAGAAAATATTAGTAAACACCAGAGAATCTTTTGTTATTGTGTGCTGCATAGAAAATGTAAGGGATTCAATTCTAACCGATTAATGTTGATTAACCATCAATGATAAATATTGCAAACAGGAGGACTTGCAAGCTCTATTTGGTATCAATCGTGTTACAAGATTCCTTTGTAAGAGAAGGGTCTGTTTATATAATATCCACAACCATAAGTGGTGAAACCAGTTAAACACATATTGGAGCTTAACTATTTTCAAGAGGGGAGAGAGACCTCTCCTGACATGTAGCTGGTCATTTTAGATCTGTGGTTTTTATGACTCAACATTATTTACTACGTTTTTTAGAATATCCGGATTGCGTATTAGTCGCAACTTTATTCATTCAAGTATATATATGTTTTTAATTGATATTGTATACATGTATGCTACATGTTTTGTTTTTAATTCTCCAGATGATGAAGATACATTATTTATGATTCTGGTATTAATTTTACATTTAATATTGACTGGTCAAATTATTTATATATGTAATAAAGGATGATTTATGAATTCTGGTCCGTCAATTTATATAATTCCTGTACTACCTGAGAATATGGAAAATTTCCAACGTACAATGACTTGGACTTACCTGGACTTCCTGTGAAATGAATGCAGCTCTGACTCACCAGTTTTAATAAGCTCTTTAATGAGCCCCTCTTTCATGCGAATGTTGATAGCCAATTCCCGGGTCTTTTGCTGGTATTGATGTAATCTCCACTTTGAATCTTTTTCTATAGTCTCACTTTCACTGGGTATAAATCCTCCTCTCTTCTGGCAAAATGCTTTGAGAATAAAATTGAATAAAGTGAAATGCATTTACTAGGGTGAACTGAAAAACTGGCTGATGTGATAAACATTTGCAATACCCATACAACCACCGCAAGCAAGGGATTTATATCATAATGAATGAGTTATATTAGCATGACTTTAACCCCAGTTTCTACTGCATATAGGTAATAATATATCGGCAAACACCAGGCTTGGAAAAAACACATAGCCCGTTTCTACTGCTGCATCTAGTGATGAATACACCAGACACTTAAATACACTTACAGGTATTCAGACTGTGCTGGGCCAACACAAGCTCTTCACCATCACTTTCAGGCTCAAGTGCAAGCTCCTTTCTGCTCTGTGGATTCTTAAAATTATGAGCTGATCCAAGTTCAGGATTTATTACAAGTCTGAAAAAATTAGACAGATGTATAGCATAGACAAAAATCTAGAAGACAATATAATTATAATAATCTTATACGAGATCGGTTAAAATTAAGATACAAATTAAGAGGCAATGAAGGGTTGAGGTGGTGCTTTCATGTCATTCAGGAAAGCCCAAAAGTTACAGAAGCAGTAATACCATTAATTGAAAAGGATGATTTAGGTAGCATAAAAATTACAGGCAAGAAACCTTAGAATGTGAAATCTACTTCCACAGGGCAATGTCCTGAGAGCTGCTATTACACCTCATTAACAGGTGTTTGGTAACATCTATAAGTCACATTAGGGACCTGCCTTAACTACTGATACATTGATTTTAGTGCAAAATTCTCAAATTTCCCAATACTGTAACAGTTGCAGCAAAACCCTTGCTAAACAGATTACACATACATAATTTCTAGGAGGAATGTGCCCACACTGCTTGGGAATCAGCACCATTTTTTTTTTTGCAAACTCAGCTCTCAGTACATCACCCTGACAGTGTCTTAGATTGGCTTCTACTTTCTTATTTGTCTGGTGAACATAGCAACAAACTGAAGATCAGAAAGCAAAGTAGATTACATTATGCAAATATGTAAACAAGTGTCAGAGTGGGGTTAAAACTCACTTTGCAAGCCTGAATAATCTCCGCTTTATTATAACTTTAATGTAGAACGATAATTTAATCGATCACTGTAAAAAATTACAGGCAATAATTCATACATTATTTTTATAATCTCATAAGTATAGACAATATAGATGTTTGGAGTTTGACACTGAGAACTCTCTCCACCACCCCCACTAACATCTCATTGCTGGAAGCCCTTTTGTTTTATTTCAGGGAGCTACAGCAGATGCAGGAGATGGGGGGGGAGGAAGGAAAGGGTCTTTTCACATTTAAAAACTTATGATGAAATCTTCAAATGCTTTAACCTATTTACTGTCTTGGGTGGCTAGTAGTTTTTTGAAAAATGTATCTTCTGGGCCTATTTAGAGGACCAGGCTGATGAAGAAAGGTTCTGTAAAAAATTATCACAACTTTTTTTTTTTTTACACATGCATAATATCTAAGAGGAATGAGCCCACACTGCTTGGGAATCAACATTCACAGAATTATACTTACTTCCTCCCACCCTCCACTAAGTCCTCCTCCTGGGTACTTTTAAAGGGAGAGGTGTTGGGTCTAGGCCTAGGGTATAATTCACATTTAAAGCTTTCAGAGGCATAATGTGTTGGTGCACCAAGGTCAGCGTGAAAGGAAATCAGTTTGCACAGGCTCCACTGGGCATGCCGCCTCCTGATGCAATTGGAGGTACAGCAATTTCTACCCTGCCATAAAATAGTTGCCAGATCTTATATCTGACCAAAGAGACCCAATAATGTCTGACTTGGTGTCTTTGGAGACACTTACCAAAAAAACTTGATGGCCTTCAGCACTGAGGAATGAAAACTACAGGGAAACAGATTTGTCACCAAATCTTAGTAGCTAAGGGTCTGCAAGACCCTTCCCTCTTTTGCCACAAGGGACTGAGGGAACTGACTATACAAAACAATATATTGTCTCCAATAGTTACCTGACTGGTGCCTTGTTTTAAGGAATTTGTAGACCTTTATTATATACACACATATATTTTGAAGTACCTTTGCAAAGTATGTGATTTTCCCGATTTGCTTTCAGATTCATCTTTATCATCTTCTTGGCCAGAATCTCCAGAAGCTTCTGATTCACCCTTGAACTGTCTCGGAAGCACTGTATCTGCTTCTTCTATGCAGGATACCAAATTCTGTGTGCCAGTTTGAAAACTCTTAGTAAACTCTTTAGAAACAATGCTGCTGGAAATCTGCTCTGAGCACAAACACAAGTAATTAATTATACACGGAAAAAAATGTAAATAAAAAAGTGGAATAAATTACCATAACAAGTGGTTGTTGGTAATGGAGAGCTTTAAAAAAAAAGTGAGAACTATACCATTCTTTATTGCTTGTTTGTAAATGTACAAAATGTACTTGACTGAAATGTTTTTAAAGGACAGTTATACTCACAACTAAGTACAATTTTAGTCAAGGTTCTCCGCTCTATTCTGTATAATTCTGTTTTCTCTGATGCCATGCTCGTTTTTAAAGATGCATTGCTGCACTAACAGTCTGCTGGCTTCTGTTGCTATCCAACCTAACTGGGTCATAAGGTGGCTTGTGATGTCAGCACCAAGAAGACAGAACAACTGCCAGTCCACCTTTAGAAACAAGCATGATTTCTCTTGAAAGAGGCTACAGATTCAAGCAATTGTAGATCTAAATCTTATTAGCTCAGAATTTGAATGAGCATCAAACCTATTCTCCACTAGCAAGGGTCATTATCAAAACAAAACTTTTGACCATTATACTTTGCAGCAGGACACATGTGAAACTACTGGAAATCTGTAGATTTTGAAAATTTTTCTCCCCCCAGCAACAAAAAAGATGTGTTGTCTAAAAGAAGCTGAACACATACCTTTTTAAAATGTAAATATTTCCATGAGGAAGATTTATTATGTTCTAAGAAATTATGTGGTCTTATTTGAACAGGAGCTGTATTTGGTCTTTCAGCAATCTTAAGCAAGGGAATATCTTCCAGAATGGCTGAAGTAGGTAGCCCAGATTGTACCCTCTTCAGGAGAGACTTAAGATGAAATATTTCATCATGTTGTTCCTGCAACTTGTCACTCTAAAAAAAAGAAAAAAAGAGGAGAGAGAGAGTGAGAGAGAGAGAACTTTGTAACTTTAAAATTTAGTCTGCAGTTATTTCAACACTATCCTACCTGAAAGATGACCCAAACATGAAGAATATTAAAAAAAGTACACACAAAAGCTCAAACTACACTTTTATCAGACAAAGGCAAAAAAAATAAAGTACATTTTAGAAAATGGACGCATAATCTGCCATTAATTTCTAACCAAATATACAATGAAATCCCTACAGAAATCCCTGCAGTAACTACCTCCCCCTCAAGCTCAGTGAGTTCAGGCATACTTAGTATTATCAAAAGAAGAGAGATACCGTATATAATCTAGTATTAGCCGACCCGAGTATAAGCGGAGGTACCTATTTTTACCTGAAAAATGAGTAAAAACTGATTGACTCAAGTATAAGCTGAGGGTAGAAATTATGACCACTACTGCCTTCTGATTCAGTATTGTTTTGAGGCTAAAGTTGCCCTTTAAATAGACAGCAGAATTGCCATACAGTACAATGTAATAGCAATTCCACAGCGCACATCAGTCTTAAACAAATGCGTGATTTATTCACACACGTGACATTCCCATACAGTACCTCACCTCATGGACCAGTAATCCCATACAGTAGTCGTGAACAGTAATAAGCATATCCAATCTTTTCAGATTCGCTTTTGTCTGGGGATGTGCCGCTGGATTGGAAAAAAGCCAATGTAATACCAATATTCAAAAAAGGTAGTCGTTCACAGCCTGGTAACTATAGACCTGTAAGCCTAACATCAGTGGTAGGGAAGGTGATGGAAACTTTGTTAAGGGATCATATCCTTGACTTTGTCTCCAGAGATCATCTTATTAGTAGTAGTCAGCATGGATTTATGAGAAATAGATCATGCCAGACAAATTTAATTGGTTTTTATGAAGAAGTGAGTAAGAAGAGATTCAGGCACAGCTGTGGATGTGGTATATTTGGATTTTGCAAAAGCCTTTGATACTGTGCCACATAGGCGACTAATGTATAAACTGAGGACTGTTGGCCTGGAAGAAAACATTTGTTCATGGATAGAGAACTGGTTATTGGACCGCAAACAGAGAGTGGTGGTTAATGGAGCTACATCTATGTGGGCTAAAGTTCTAAGCGGAGTTCCTCAGGGTTCTGTACTGGGGCCGCTTCTGTTTAATCTGTTTATAAATAACTTAGAAGGGGGCATTGAGAGCAAGGTCTCTGTGTTTGCTGATGACACTAAATTATGCAGAGCTTTGGAAACTTCCAATGATGTGCAAGTGCTGCAAGCAGACCTAGATAGATTATCAAAATGGGCAGCAGAATGGCAGATGAGATTCAATGTTGATAAATGTAAGGTGATGCATTTGGGATTTAATAATCCCTGTGCCACCTACACCATAAATAACTCTGTGTTAAGTTCATCTGAAATGGAAAAAGATTTGGGGGTTCTGGTAGATAACAGACTTAGCTGTAGCAAACAATGCCAGGTAGCAACAGCTAGAGCTAGCAAGATATTGTCTTGTATAAAGAGGGGAATGGAATCAAGAGAGAAAAATATTATTCTCCCTCTTTACAAGGCACTGGTAAGGCCACATTTGGAATATGCGGTGCAGTTTTGGAATCCCATATACAAAAGGGACATCTTGGAAATTGAGGCAGTTCAGAGAAGGGCAACTAAATTAATAAGGGGAATGGAGGGGCTTGAATATGCAGGCAGATTAGACAAGTTAGGGCTGTTTACATTGGAGAAGCGGCGGTTGCGTGGGGACATGATAACCTTATACAAATATATTAATGGCCCATACAGTGAACTCTCTGGTGCATTGTTCACTAATAGGTCATATCAGAGGACTCGTGGACATCCTTTAAGGTTGGAAGAAAAGAAGTTTCATCTTCAGGTTAGGAGAGGTTTCTTTACAGTGAGAACGGTGAAACTGTGGAACTGTCTTCCAGCAGAGGTGGTAATGGCAAGTTCATTGAATAACTTTAAAGTGAATAGGTTGGACTTGATGGACGAATGTCTTTATTCAACCTTAATTACTATGTTACTATGTTACTATGTTACTATCCAGTACCAGTAATCCCCAATTCCTTGCAGATGTTTGGAAACCAACTCCCAGCATGCTTTAGTTGCTCGGAGTTGTAGTTTCCAAAGGTCTACAGGGGAAAGCACTCAGGCCTTTCCCAAAACATTGGGAATGGCCTCGGTCTATTCATCTATAGCTATCTATATCAGTTTGTCTATCCATCTATTTACTTATCTCTCTCTCTCTCTCTATCTATCCACCTACCTACCTACCTCTCTCTCTGTCTCTGCGTATCTCTGTTTATCTAATCTATATAGCTTCTGTCAATTTGACTGTCTATCTACAGTATTTATCTATCTTTGTCTTTCTTATTTTTCTATCTGGGGAGTTGACAGCTACACTGAGAGTAATTAGGAATTGCTGGCCTGCTGACACACTGAAATGGAGCATAGATGGACTGCTGACTCACTTTTAAAAAGATTCTGTAACCTGGGGCTTGATTGCATGCTGCTCCATTCACCTTGCTGTAATGTGTCACCAATGTGTATTTAGTAGGTGCAGCATTAACCTTCCACCAGTTCCCAGACACAAACAAACACCCCACACCCACCTCCCACAAATGGCACTTTCATTTCGGAAGTGGCTGTGACCAGTGAATCACATCAGCAGTCCTTGCGGTCCCTGGTCTTTTATCTTTATCATTGGTTGATAAGAGGAGGGGGGAGTTGGACAGTAAGTTCCCATTGCTGATCTGCACACAGAACCCTGCACTCCTATGGTTTGTACATCTCCTGCCCCCTGATTACAGCTTTCAGTGATGCACATCAGCACTCCTTACCAACTGAGATTGGTACTTTTGCTTGGGACACAGACTGGAATTGTCAGGAAAGTGTGTAGTGACTTGGCAAGAATGGGTTAACTATTGGTATTAGTTCTTGCAAAGGACCAATAAAAATACCATTCCACCCACATGGTGTAGTGTTAACCATTTAACTGCCAGGACAGGGGTGTGCATAGTCAGTGAGAGTGTTCTTGGGGCGTCTTTAACTTTAAGTGGTGGCCGCTTGTACCGATTGATTGGTCAGATCACGTGAACAGCGAACTGGCATTCGGGCCAGTAATGTACAGCAACAGTTACACTCAGCAGCTGGTGCTCCAGTCAGCTCTGTTTGGTGAAGGGGAGAGATAACCTGGGGAGCAGGGTCTATGCTGGGCAGCATGTCTCTACGCCCCAACCACAGATCTGTATGAAGCCCACCAGGACTCACTATTTACTAAATGTCACTCATGTTAGGTAATGCACAGAAGCACTCAGCAGCTTTTGTTCACAAGAGGGAGAGGTGCAGTCTGCAGAGATGGTCTGCGCAGCAAAATAGCGGAAAAAAACAGTGAATGCTTGTGTCAGTACAGAACCAGATGTTGGCACGCCATTGTCCAGTTACTTAGAAGGGGAAAGCAGAGTCAGGAAGATATGGAAATGAGCTGTACAGTGTAGGCAGTGAGGCTGTGCAGAAGCTATAAGTGTCACCGGACCTACAAGTAGGCAGCGAGTAAGAGGGGGGTGGGGAAGTTAGGAACAAAGTTGTTTAGGCAAGTACAGTGACCCTTTACATAAAGTGGAATAAACAATTATTACCTGCAGTTTATACTGTTCCATTGCATCTTCAAGGGCAGATAGATAATCGCCGTTTTCATCCTCAAGGCGTTTTATTAGAAGCTGCAGAGTTTCAATACATCTGTCCTTCTCACTCTCACAGTCTTTGTCAAATCTTACTGCCTCCTTTAATGCATAGTAAAAGAAGTATTTAGGAGGATGCTCATCCTAAATAAAACATGCTACTGCCTAAAGGGGTTTATAAATTCATCTAAAATATTATATTAATAATTATTAAATTAATAATTAGCCTGATGGTTGTAAAGGTTTACATTGATCCAGGTCCTGGTAATCAGATCAACTGGACTTGGCTGTTTAGTTTAGTTAGAAAGACATTTCGCTAGTCATCCAACAGGCTTTCACAATTCAGAATTTAATTTGTTGGCAATAATTACCCAGGAAAGTGTCACAATCAACATAAACAGCAAGGTGTTAGGGACTCCCTCAAAGCAATGTGTTGATAGCATTGTAGTTAAGAGGTTTTATCAAGAGTAGGTAGGGGGCCCAGGGTAATGTGTTAAAACAGCATTGTACATGGCAGACAATGTGTGTCAAAACCCCACCAGGACGAAGTACAAGCCTTCATGGGACACATTGATGCTGTGGACCAAAATCTTTACATGGGAAGAGGTACATAACACACTGGTTTTCTTGTAGTTCAGGGAGAATGGTAAACTGGAAGTAAAGGTTTACAGAAAACCAACCCCCACCGACCAGTATTTGAGGTCTGACTCCTACCACTCCTTAGATCACAAGATTGTAGGGTACATCAGAACCCTACAAACACGAAGCAGAGAACATCCACACTAGCACAGAGGCTTAGAAAATTAAACATCTTAGTGGAGACCATAAAACTTGAGGATAGTCGGACTGGGCTTTTTGCCAAACTGAACAAAGGAAAGAAAAGAACAAAAATACCATCAGTGAAGGTGACAAGCAAGACAGGAGAAAGAAATGGGCATTCCATATGAAGCGGATGTGTTGAAGAAATTAAGAAGAATTTTCAAGAGACACCGACAAACAAGAAGAGCAATGTCATATACACAATGCAGTGACGAATGCTCTAATTTAGGAGACAAAACAGCAGCGGCACAAACGCACAGCACAGAAGAGCCAATTCAGTTTATGCGGCTTCGACGCAACTGTATCCCGCTCTTTAGATTTTCAAATGGCCGCCATAGATTTGGACCAGAGGTTCGTAGAAAGAGATTATCCTAGATCCCTTATTAAGTCCTGCTGGAGAGATATCAGAGAGATCTCTCAGGAGGAAAGAAGATTCAGTTCTGAGGTTTATCACCACGTATAATAATCAATGGCAGGATGTTAGCAGAGTGTTATCAGAAAAGTGGGATATCCTCAAAAGTGACCCAGACCTATCAGGGCTTTTACTAGCCTGCCCGATGATGACGGCTAGGAGAAATAGAAATATTTCAGATAGACTGTGCAAGAATCACTAAACAGAACAGAGGGGTGTCACTGTGTGGTACTTTTGCCTGCGGTAACCGTAAATTTTGCCCATTTATGAAAAGGGATAATACTTCCTTTGTTTTTCCAACATTAACGAGGTACAACATTAAAAAGGATTTTAAAGGAGAACTAAAGTCTCCAGACAACATTGTCCCAATAGACAGAGCACATTCACAAACATACAACAAGCTGTGTCTCACCTCTCCCTTTGCTGTGGGTGATTTATGAAAACAACCAGTGAGTACTAGGGGTCAGCTCCCACAATCCACCTTAGCTGGGTAAACCCCCAGCTAAGTGTCTGCGGTACAGGCACATGCTCTGCAATGCTCAACAGATCAAAACAAGGAAGTTGCCGCCTTGCTTCCTAGAAGAGGACAGCCAATCACATTACAGCACAGAGATCCTCCCTCTCCCTGACATAGAACAGGGATTTCAGTTTTTTGTTATCAAACACATTCAATGCTCCTGCCAAACAATGATATAATCCTTTACTTTTCATACAAAAATAAAAGTAATCTTTGCAGTGTATTTCAAAGATAGCATGGATGTAAGAAACGGAATACTAACATTTCAGCAAACATTTTTAACAAATGAATAACTGCAAAGTGGGGTGTGCGTAATTATTCAGCCCCGAGTCAATACTTTGTTGAACCACCTTTTGCTCAGGTTTGCACATCTAGAGACTGAAATCCTTGCCCATTCTTCTTTACAAAATATCTCCAGCTCAGTCAGATTAGATGGACAGTGTTTGTGAACAGCAGTTTTCAGATCTTGCCACAGATTCTCGATTGAATTTAGATCTGGACTTTGACTGAGCCATTCTAACACATGGATATGTTTTGTTTTAAACCATTCCATTGTTGCCCTGGCTTTATGTTTAGGGTCGTTGTCCAGCTGGAAGGTGAACCTCCGCCCCAGTCTCAAGTCTTTTGCTGACTCCAAGAGGTTTTCTTCCAAGATTGCCCTGTATTTGGCTCTATCCATCTTCCCATCAACTCTGACCAGCTTCCCTGTCCCTGCTGAAGAGAAGCACCCCCAGAGCATGAAGCTGCCACCACCATATTTTACAGTGGGGATGGTGTGTTCTAAGTGATGTGCAGTTTTAGTTTTTCGCCACACATAGCGTTTTGCATTTTGGCAAAAAAGTTCCATTTTGGTGTCATCTGAACAGAGCACCTTCTTCCACATGTTTGCTGTATCCCCCACATGGCTTGTGGCAAACTGAAAACGGGACTTCTTATGCTTTTCTGTTAACAATGGCTTTCTTCTTGCCACTCTTCCATAAAAAGCAACTTTGTGCAGTGCACGACTAATAGTTGTCCTATGGACAGATTCCCCAACCTGAGCTGTAGATCTCTGCAGCTAGTCCAGAGTCACCATGGGGCTCTTGACTGCATTTCTGATCAGCGCTCTCCTTGTTCGGCCTGTGAGTTTAGGTTGATGGCCTTGTCTTGGTAGGTTTACAGTTGTGCCATACTCCTTTTCCATTTCTGAATGATCACTTGAACAGTGCCCCGTGGGATGTTCAAGCGATCATTCAGAAACAGTGCCCCGTGGGATGTTCAAGGCTTTGGAAATTTTTTTGTAGCCTAAGCCTGCTTTAAAATTTCTCAATAACTTTATCCCTGACCTGTCTCGTGTGTTCTTTGGACTTCATGGTGTTGTTGCTCCCAAGATTCTCTTAGACAACCTCTGAGGCTGTCACAGAGCAGCTGTATTTGTACTGACATTAGATTACACACAGGTGCACTCTATTTAGTCATTAGCACTCATCAGGCAATGTCTATGGGCAACTGACTGCACTCAGACCAAAGGGGGCTGAATAATTATGAACACCCCACTTTGCAGTTATTGATTTGTTAAAAATGTTTGGAATCATGTATGATTTTTGTTCCACTTCTCACGTGTACACCACTTTGTATTGGTCTTTCACGTGGAATTCCAATAAAAATTATTCATGTTTGTGGCAGTAATGTGACAAAATGTGGAAAATTTCAAGAGGGCCGAATACTTTTGCAAACCACTGTATATAGAACACTGGTACATGTAGAATCTTTTACTAAGAATGTAATGGAAACAAAAATAAAGGAAAATCTGGGGGATTTCAACTTGCAACCTTCTGAACTGTGTGTTTCGAGAACTGTGAGCCACCATGCAGTTAGCTGAACACTTATGTACATTTAGGAGCTTCATCTTTTGCTTGGAACATAATAGAAACAAAAAAAGGAATAGTCTGGGGTATTGAACCCGTAACCTTCTGAATTGTGTATATTTAAACTGGGTGCCTTACCCAGTGTACCACCACTGAACAAGCAGAGTACCCAGATACATTTGGGAGCTTTATTTTTTGCTAAAGGAATCCTAAAAAAAAAAATGGAACATGGAAGTCCCTGATAAGACTTTGAAAGCTGCTTGTTACCCTGCAGTTTATTTTCTAGCAACTCACACTGAATGGTTAATAAATTATGGTAACAAGCAGATGTCAAAGTCTTTTCAGTGACTTCCATATTGGTGTATAGAAAACACTCTGTGCATAGAGACCGTGAATACTGGGGCCAAGGGGTGTGGTTCTTTGATGACTTCATGGGCTGCGGGTTGTTCTAGCAACAACATGGAAGCCTTCTTATTTACAGAATCTATTTCTCACATATACTAAATGCAACTTACTAGAGAAGAATATTACAATGTAGAAGTGTTCTGGGAAGAAACACTTTCACATTAGGTTTTTAAAAAATTTAAAAGTTGTACCACCACCAACAGTAAATTGGTGGTGTATTTGCTCATTTGTTCTTGTCCATGCCTATATGTAGGTAAGACAACCCAAAAATTAAAAGAGATTGGGATCACATCTCTCGAATATCAGAAATGCAAAAAGGGACAGGTCTTTGGGCAGACACATCACCGGGGTGGCAGATTACTTCCTAAGAGAGCATGATGGCATGGCCGATACCCTTAAATGTCAGGCCATCGACGGAATGGTAGAGAGACTTAGGGGCGGCGATTGGGATACCATTCTGACACAAAAAGAAGCCCAGTTGATCTTTCGCCTCAATATCCTGTCACCGAAAGGCCTGAACGAGGATTGGGACCTGACCTCATTCATCTAGTAGGAATAGACAGGCTCTACTGTGGGATGTTCATATTGAGATGTTTTGACTTTCGTACTTTGCCTTTAGGAACATATGGATTGATGGATATGTATCTATGGACGTTGGGTATTTGTGGATGGCCCCTGCTTATTTAAAGGATACTCTAGAGGTGTCTATTGCTGAAATGAACCCGATGCACTGATATACTATTTAGGAATACTGCCTTCTCTTGGAAAGTTCAAAGGTCAGATTATATCCTGATTTACATGGGATAACTTTATGCCTGAAGTCTGTGGTCACATTGGATTCCCATGTAACGGGATGGAACATGTTGCTAGCTATGCTCTGGCTTGTCATCCAGATTGGAATATGTTAACAGCTACGCTCTGGCTACTTAACTAGATTATGCCTATGGACAGCGATGAAGTGGAACTGGACCGGACTATATATGAGAATTACGGACTGTTTAAGAGCTATCATGATTTCTACTGTAATATATAACTTTGTTGTGTTACGCTATTCACCTTCTGTGCTTATGAAATAGTGTGATTATATACATGTGCTTGATTATAGGTTATGTTGGAATATGAACATGCCCCCCCTTTCCTCCTCGACTCTCTGTACTGATCGCCGTTTCTATATTTACATACTGTTTGCTGCCTATATTGCTGCATTGGGGACTTATCGTTATTTCTATGGAGACAGAGTAAAAGTTAGAAGGGGGTTGAGTTTATCATTGTTAGCCTATAGGCGTGCAGAGGTTGGGGCGTGTCCATGCCCAGTCAGAGCACAAAGTGTGTCTACCCTTCGCCGGCTTACTTGCAGACACTTTTCTTGTGCAACCTATTCAGTTGCGCAACATGCATGTTGCCTGGATTTCACATTTGCGCCTTTGCCTACGGGTTAGTTGATTCACGTGTTTTAGAGGCAGTTGGGTATAGAAGATTTGCTTATCTCTTGCTATTGACGAAGTCCGCTGTGACGGACGAAACTCGTCTAGCCTGCTTTTAAATTGCTCCCGCTCCACAGATGCATCTGTAGAACATGCCAGTATTGTATCTACTGACCCATGCTTCTCTGTTTGGGGAATGATCTGCCGCATATTTGCATTCCCTTATTGATTGTGATTATTGCAGCCGTACTTTATATGTTCTATTTAGCCCTTTATTGTGGTTTTTGGTACATTTAACTATATACATTTATGTTCAATGTGATATTGCTATTTTTACCGTTGATGTGTGTGATACCTCCATGAGAGGCAGGGATACCGACTAGCGATAAACCGGTACATCAATATCAATACTTTATCAGTGCTATGTGTGAGTGGGATGTGCTTTTAAATTTTGTACTTTATATATGATGCTCCCTCTATATGTAATAAAGTAGTTTTATTTTTAAGATATTTTGGTGGTGTGCCCGTTTTGTATCCACTGCTTTTTTTCCTAGTGTGCATATATGTTATTTTGGTGGATGGAGCACCCCATTTAATACGATTACTCCTACTTTGGACTAGTGCCCGTATGCTCCTTGTAGTGCAGAAGAGACAATTCCTCAGGTCAGGACTCAGTCATATACCTGCATCTTATATAAAATGGACATACATTTGAAGATTATAATGGCCAAAAAACAGGAGTGGTTCAAAAAAGGTGTAAAGGAGGCCATTTCAAAATAAAGAAACCAAGCCTGAATAGAGGTGTGGGGGGTCGACATCAATTGTCTGCCATGTACAATGCCGACTTTGCCCAGGGTAAGATGTAGATTTGATAACACCTTTTAGCTACAATGCAATCACACCTTGCATTCAGGAGGTCCCTAACACCTTGCTGTTATATGCCAATTGTGACATTCCAGGGAATTTATTCCCACAACAAGTTCAAGTCATTCTGAATTGAGAAAGCCAGTCATATGACTAGCGAAACATCTTCAAGAACTAAACTTCAAGTCCAGTAGTTTAACGGAATACAACAGATATAACCTGAAGGCTGTTGATTGCAGTACCACCTATAACCTGTCCATGTTTTTTAACAATCATTTTCTCTGGAAGGTATTATAATATTTAACTATACAACATCCTCATACATCTTAATAGAGTCTTATCGATTCACTATTATATATTCCTGGCCAACAATTATAGAGCACAATATCCAGAAAAGAATCTTATAACCGGGAACACACATGTGTATTCTATACCAATGTAACCTTTAGTAAATATTCATTAATATGTTCATTTTTCAGGTAGTACACCAGAATATTGGAAAAGGAGCCAGAATAGGATATAAAAACTATAAAGAAAACATCCTAGAGCCTAAAAAACCCATACAGGTACGGATATTATACAATACAGAGAGCAAAAGATATTCTGGGACTGATGCAATAAGGTGCTAAAGTTTGCCCATGTTATTAATGTAGATTAATAGCTTGGGCAAATTTCGGTGCCTTTTACTGCATCACCCTTATAGTACTGTATGACCATCATTTTGGGTGTGGTGACAAAATAAAACCAGACAGTATATGTTTTTTGGAGAAAATGTATATAGTTACAAACGGATTAGTTAGATATTGCTACATTTGTGGCCTGCCTAGTTGTACACACCTTACTCTTTAACTTCTTCTTGCATAGATCCTTCAAGCTTTCTTCAGCAGTGGAGCTGTCAATCCCACTATCAAGACCAGAGGAAGAGGACATTTCACTTCTTACATCTTCAACAGAACACATCCAGCCTTTTACCCGCAGGACTTGAGCAGGATTTAGGATGTTCTCAGAGAGAAGATCCATTAAAAGTAAATATCCTGTGTCTGTGCATGTTCTGTAGTGTGCACATTCTGCCATTATTCGGGATAGGTGGTCTTCCATTGAACGATGTGATGCAACCTTAGCAGGATCAGAACGATTAAGAATGCGGGTCTCTGATCGGAGTCTCTGCTCAAGTGCTCTTTGTAAAGATTTTATCTGAAGATGTAACTCATCCACACAATTGGCATCTTTTCGGCAGTTGATAATAACTTTGTTCTTAATGTTCTGTGCTCGGCTTGCATAATTCAGGGTATTTAAGGTCTCATCAAAGTCTGATGCAGATGGACTAATACAAGCTATCATAACAGTTTTAGCATTCCCTCCCAGAGAATCCTTCAAGATCCTACAATTAACATATATATGGTAACAAAGTTTGTGCTATTATTGGCACTCATTATTATAATAAACAGCATATTAAACTTAAAGGGCAAGTCCAGCTCTAAAATGAAAACTTACATACAGGTAAATCACCAAAACCCTAAACGGTAATAGTTTGAAATCTGAAATATATAAGTCTAACCTGAAATCCTGCACAATCTCCTGTTTCCCCTGTTTCTGCTTCCCGGTTCTTCCAATTAGTAACTGTCAGTTATGGATTTGACAGTTGACATCACAGCCAATGTCTGAATGTTAATCCCCTGTCTGCTTCTTCTGAGCATGCCCAGGCTCAGTACAGGTTTCTAAATTGCTCAGTTTCCATGAGGTATCCAGAAGCATATCAGGCATATAGTAATGAATTCATAGGACAAAGTATGATATATAAACATATTTGAAAGAGGCCATTCTTTCTAAAAGATGTTCTTATGAGGGTGGAGTTGTCCTTTAAAGTATTGGTAATAATGAATTAAATATACAAGCCAAAAACAGTTGTTAAAGAATACAAGGGCATGTTTAGGTGGGGATTACAGGTGACTTCTAATATCCTTATATTTATAACTGGAGGTACATTATTCAATATATATTGCTTTTTTAAAAAGTTATAGTAAGGGTTAGCTTGACTGTTTTTTCTTTTACCTCAGGCAGCAAAAACGTTAGGGTCACCCCTGTCAATAGTCCCAGATTCTGAGGGACAGTCCAGGAATTTCCCAATCTCCCCCCTCCTCTCTGCATGAATTGTCTGGTTGCGCTTCTGCCAATTAAAACACTGGGCTTTCCCCTAGTATGAACTCCTTTTCCGCAGTAACCCTACATATTAAAAATAAATGTAAACCTTGGTTTTTTTGCAGGATTAATATAACTTATATAGACCAGACTCTTTCTGCACCGTTTTTGATTAAATAAAGACAGAGCATTCTCCTAGTTACAAGCCAGTATAGAAATTCCTTACCTTCTTTTATAGTTAAAAACCTTTCACGCGCTCCTCTCAGCTAGCTAAAAAAATGAATTTGGACCTTTTTGTGTGAATGTGCTAGTTATTAGCAGAATAGGAAAACATAGGATTTATTAATTTTCTCTTAGTAACAAACTTGCACATAGGAAAAAGGAAAGATATAGATACCTTGTAATTTTGGAATCCCTATAGGGAATGTGAGCGCTCTTCCGTTTTGGGTCTCCCAAAGCACTGATTACATTACCAAGGGCCAGTAGACCAGTATTTATCTGAATGCTCTCTTTTAGCCTCTCCCCGGTGTTCCCTGTTTTCAGTATTCTTTCAGACCCAGCCAGGTCTACAAAGTGGAATTTGGAGGTCAAAACTTGACCGATTTCAGGATACGAGTCATCCTCGCCACTAGTTCTGGCAACACGACCGACGCAACGCCTTTGTTCCATGTTGACAGTAAAGACTGTATGAGAACGACTGGAATGAGCATTTATCCGAGTGGCTCCTGTATGTTTTGATGTGTTGCCCATTTCTAAAAGGCTGAGCACCTCATCCAGTCCTTCAACTTCACATTCCTTTATGCCAGTCAACACTAAAAAAAAAAATAATTAACTGGGTTAGTTCAGTTATATACCTTTTAGATTTATGAAAGCTCTGCTGTGTTCTATGTTTAGTGGAGGGCCTTTTGATTGCTTACAACATAGATGCCATTATTCCTTATCTCAATTTACCTAAATCAAAATAAGACGTCTGCGAGTTTGATTAAAAGTTCTATAGGTTTAGGCTTTATTGCATGTTATAAAACCAGCACTTTTGAGCATGTGCATTCGTCAAAGAGACTAAAAGGAGTAGCTCTGCATGCCAAAAAAATGCACTGACAGCAAATTGCTGTAACACCATATTTGTTTGTTCTTGTGTCCTTCATGAAATATTTGTAGATGTGCAATTTCCCATCTGTCTAATATAAATATATATATACATATATATATATACACACACACACACACACACACAGTAAAAATGATTAGTTTTGTACTTACCAACATTTCCCTTTTCATCTTCTCGAATTAGAATGTCTTTACGTGAAGTCTGCACTTCAAGAAGATCCCTAAACTCTTCCTTGTAAACTTCCAGGTAGGAAACCCGTACATTAAAATTAATTAAGTCTTTTTCATCAATCAGCTTGAAGATTTCAGCCATAGCACGTGGTATAATTCCTTGTTCATCCTCTGAGATGGAAGCTGAAATGGATTTTAATTAAAAACAAAAACACAGTAGTGTCTTCTTTAAAGAAACAACGCAATCATGTATTACTAAAAAAAGACAAGGAATTACTACAGCAGATAATGCAGATCACAAAATAGAATTCAAATATACGTCAAATTTCATTCATATGCTATACTCCCATTATTACGCTGCTTATAAGTCTGTCCTTCCTTATGTATACATGTTTTAAGTCCACCTCCCAAATAAAAAATTATATATAGGTACATTTTCATTAGTGGGGTGAACCTGTCCTTTAGTCAACATTACAATAGGAAAATAACACAAGTATATATATTTTTTTTTTAAATGAGTTTTTATTTATATACAGGTGACTTATATTTTTGTTATACAAATAAAGCATAAAATAATGCGAACAGTACATGTAGTCAATTTCCATACAACTGTAGATTACATGTAAGTCATTCTAATTAAAAAGGATGAACGCTATGATTACATTTATGTATTTATATTAAATTGGTCAAAAGTTGCACTCTGTATTGTATATGAAATTACTACAACAGCTAAGGGATAGCAGAATAGAAATCCAAATTCTAGGTAACACAGGCATATAATATAAACAAAGTACTATATTTGTTTAAAGGGCATGTCCACCCCTTTTTTTAACTTTTCATATGTTATACATATTGATCCCCCAGCCCCAACCGCAGTAATAAATTTTTTAGTGCCCCGATATGTACTTACCTTCCCTCTATCCTCCGCGGTACTCTCCAGTCCCTCTGCTTGCACGGAAATGCAAGCATGGGGCAGGAACGGCATCCCTGATTGGCTGAGAGGCAGCCAATCAGGGACGCGGCTGCCGGCTGCTCAGAACGCCGGAGGATGGAGGGAAGGTAAGTAACTATCGGGACACTTTCTTTGAAATCTGTTATGGCGGTTGGGGCTGGGGGATCAATATATATAATATATCATGGGGAATTTACACTAGGGGGAGGGAGAAGAAAACGAGAGGGAGGGGGGGGGAGGACTCTCCTGCGCATGCCTCAACCTTGTCGAGGTTGAGGCAGAGACAAGCGCAGGATGAGTCACTGGGAGCTTCTACACTACAATTTTCCTGGCTTTGGAGGGGCACAGCAACGCAACCATAAGGAGCTGGGATGTAAGGTAAGGATTTTTGTACCTCAGTAAGGGGTTAAATTTGAGTTTTGGGGGTGGACATGCCCTTTAAAACATTTTCTTTTAAAGGGTATCTGCTCTCTTAAAACAAAAAAACAATAACTTGACAGTTACCTGCCCCCAAACCAACTGATATATTCAACACACGATTAGATGCATTACTAATCAGATATTTAAGGATAATTATTGCCCTAGACCCTTCATTCTAGGGCTCCTACATCCATGCAGCCAATCAAGGATGTGACTGCTGACATCACAGCCAATGATTGACTGTTGTTTCCCCCGCTACCTTCTCTGCACATGTCCAAGTTAATAAAAAGACTATTAAGCAGTGAGCAGAGATACTGCAGGAACTTGTTGCTGTTGGTGACACTCACTAGAATCCTCTAGCCAATCCTTTTTACAGGACAGATTAGGCAAGGGAGCATGTGACAGTGGTCGTGGATGTGGCCCCACAGTTATTTCATCCAGTTCTTCAGAGGGTTACATTTACTTTAATGCTATTTACTATAGCAGGATTTTGCAGTGTATTTGGGTTTTTAGCATCTAATAAAGTTTAAATTATAAAGTAGGGATTGGGGCAGGTAACGGACAAGTCATCAGTTTTTTGTTTTATGGGGCATGTCCACCCGTAAAACAAAATAAATGGTGACTTGTCAGTTATCTGCCCTTAACACCAACTGTTATTTTCCCTAGGTTATTAGATGCATTTGTAACCAGATATTTAATATGTTCTAGTCAGTTCTGGTAAAGGTATCTGCCTCCATCCTCTGCTGAAAGAGCTTTTTATATGCTTGAGCATGTGCAGAGGAAATAGCAGTTAATCATTGGTTGTAATATTAGCAGTTAAAGCCTTGATTGACTGCATGGAGGGAGGGGCCATCTTACTCTGCCAGATTGGGTTAATAATTATCCTTAAATATCTTGTTAGTAATGCAGGTAATGAAGTGCAAAATATATTATTTGAGGTTGGGGCAGATAACTGGCAATTGACCAGTTTTTTGTTTTAAGGGTGAACATGCCTTTTAATTATAAAAAGATCTTGATATTACGACACATTAGTAGAGAAAAGGGGATCTCTATAGGTATTACAGGTAATATATCAATTTATATATATCCCTGGTCAGGCAGTCATTGATCATTAGTACCAGCCATCACATAAGCCAAATGATTTATGATCGGATTTTAAACAGAAATCTGACCTAGAATTGACACATGATGCGTCTGTCAATACCCTTTCCCACCCATTAGCTACAAATTTTCCAACTTGCAAACTCAGGGTTGTGATAAATAAACTAACCAAAATGGATTAAGCAACATCATTTTGTGTTAATGAAGTAATATAAAAATAAAACTCACATATGCTTATTTCTCCAATGGTATAGGTTTTTCCCGAGCCAGTCTGCCCATATGCAAACACAGTGACGTTACAACCTTGAAAAAACGACTCAAGCAATGGCTGCACACACAAGCTGTATGTTGATTCTTGATTGCAGGTCTCATCAAGTATATTGTTGAACTGGAAGTGTCTGCTTGTGCCAAGGGTCAGGCTCCCATGTTCTGACACTGTCCATACACATTGTTGCTGTGCATGCAAAACCTCTTTTGGCAACAATGGGCGAACTCTTACAGCCACACAAACAGATGTCTCCTCTGGTCTTGACTGCAATACTTTGGGACCCATTGGTTAAAGAATAAGAGCTGTGCAACAAGTACATTCATTTGATTAGTCTGATGATTGTTAGCTAAATAGACACCAAGATGTGCATTTCTGTTACGTCATATAACATAAAATGAACCAGAATTAAATAATACACTGGTGTGATCATACATGAATGTAAGTTTCAGGCTGAATCATTGTAAACAGAAAAGATTGTGGATTTCACAAGACTTAGGCAAAAGTGAGAATTTTTAGCGCTGCATATTACCATTGAAACAAAGGTTTTAAGTGATTATTTTTAAATAAATGGGTTCTAGGGTATCTTTTTTTACATATGACAATTTTCTATTTTTATGTGTGGCAATAACCCAAAGACAGTTTAATAGCTCAGTGGTTAAAACTGATATTTTTCAAGTTGGGGTGTCAAGGAATGTAACATATGCTTAACTACATCTGTAAGGGTCTGCATAATCTGCTTGTGCTTTTGAGGGTTCTTGCTCTTAACATATAGACATACTAATGGACAATGAATGATAGGAAACTTAGGGGCTGATGCAACAAGAGGTGCCAATGTATGTCCTTGCTATTAACACTTTAAAGACACCTAGGGCTGGGCCACACTGGTGCAATTCTCACGAGATTCAGATAACGTTTTGCGAACTGTTAGCGTAAGAGAATCTCATGCCAGTGCATTGCAATGTGGCAGGCCACACTTGCGCATGCGATCATCAATTTTTGTGCAGTTTGCATGCGTTACAATAAAAAAAATATTGGGGTAATTGAAGTGCAAACACACAGTAATGCATGTAAAACACGCCACATTGTGATTGCCCTTTTCATGCAAATTACCCATTCTCCCCATGCTTGTGTGGGTTTCCTCCGGGCACTCCGGTTTCCCCCACAATCATAAAGACATACTGATAGGTTATAAGTGTACATTAGATAGTAAGCTGTTCGGGGCAGGGCCTGATGTGAATGTATACATGTAACTGTAAAGCACTACGGAAGATGTTAGCGCTATATAAATCCATAATAATAATAATAATAATTACTGCAACAAGATTGGCTGATTTGTAATGTGTAGATGCACAAGCTGTCTTCTACCAGTAGGGGGCACCAGCAAACAATATCAGTATACAGATAGACAAAGTGTAGTTGGGACATAGAGGGATTAGTGAGCCACCTAGTGTACACATATAAAACAGTTTACTTAACAAAGACACAACTTTCCCAGTTCATTAAATACGTACATAGTCACAGTCTATAACCCGTTAAATACAGACATCTGGACATTGTAAACCACATCAATACGGACACACAATCGAGTAAAACAAAAAATCATTGACATCATTGTTGCCAATAGTCCAGGGCTTTAGGAAACAGTCCCACTATCCCACGATCTGGGCCGAACCGGAACACTGTACCTTTACATTTAAATAATCCCGTGTGGCGCCGGTACCGCTGCAGTAACCTGGCAAGTTCATCTACATCAGACAGTGGCTAGACACAGCTAAACTTTGTTGCCCACTATGTGCGGCACCACGTCCCTGCACGCACCCACGCACTGGGAGGGCGGACCGTACAGAAGACTACTGATGAGAGCGGGGCGTGTCAGCTGCTGCGCATATATCTTTCCAGGAATCGGTCACAATCTCCTCATTGTTCCATTCACCACCAGAGGGAGTGCGAGTCCTGTTCTCAATCTGTCACTGTGCTTAATAGCATTCTAGCTACAACAGGAATTGTGTTGGGTTTGTACAGTGTGCAATGATAAAAGGTGTACCGCGCTACATTGACCATTGTTTTCACATGAAAATATACATACACTGCAGGGGTCTGAAATGTCATCCATGATCCAACACTAAAGCCTCGTACACACGTGCAATCAAGGGGCCAACTCGAAATGCACAATCTGTACATCGGTGTATGTGGGTCAGCCCCCGTGATCGCACGTTTCTATGCACCTAAAGGTGGCCATACATCTATAAGATTTTACTTACCTGACCGAGCGCTCACGCGATGTTCCTTCGATCCTGCCGGAACCGCTTCTCCCGATCTTACATTCAACCGACATGCGATCGCAAAATGAATGGGATTTTGCGATCGCATGTCGGTCGAATGTAAGATCGGGAGAAGCGGTTCCAGCAGCATGGATGAACATCACGTGAGCGCTCGGTCAGGTAAGTAAAATCTTATAGATGTATGGCCACCTTAAGGCTATGTAAACAATTATTCTGCCCGATTGACCGATAGTTCAGTGTAACGGTTGATTGGGCAAAAAAATTCTATTAGTTTTGGGCTGACCCCGACGACGTCCAACTGCTTGTACATCCGAATCAGATTACATTTAAAAACCACTGACCACATGCTCAGTGACTCGTGGTGAACTGTCACACGCGGCTTCTGTAGAGCTGTAGCGCGCATGCACGATAATGCGCACTGTAGCTGTACAGAACAGGGAAGCGGTCGGAGATTGCAGCTTGGTCATGGTGGATCACGCAAAGATTCTTCTTACCTTTGTTCCCGGACCCTGCACTATTGATTGAAGAATGGGAGGTAAGGCATAGCTCCTTAACCACCTGGACTTTAATCAATAGATTAAAGGATAAGTGCACTGTAAAATCAAGTTTAGTTTAATAAACCCCCTAGGTCCCTCCTGAGCCTACCTGTGTGGCTGTAAAGTTGGTGACATCTTGGATGTAAAGGATAAGGTGAGCTCCTCCCTCTGTGAGTTGTTTGCTTCCCCTTGTCCCTTAGCCTCCAAATCCGTGCTTGTGATGTCTGTGCGCGAGCTTGTGCGCGTCCGTGCTTGCGCGTGGTCACGGCGCACGTGACGCAGCATTAAGCGCGGACGCGCATGCACGGACATCACAAGCACAGATTTGGAGGCTAAGGGAAGAGGGGAAGCAAACAACTCACAGGGAGGAGCTCACCGGCCTTATCCTTCACATCCAAGATGTCACCAACTTTACAGTTGGTGACAGGTAGGCTCAGGAGGGACCTAGGGAGATATAAAAATGGGGGGGATTTTTTAAAGTGCACTTATTCTTTAAAGGATTAGTTCACTTTGAGAGTGAACTATTCCTTTAATTTAAAAAAGGGTATGTCCACTTTTTCAGTGGGCATAACCTTTAAAGCATCTTCCCATTGGCCAGATCTCAGAGTGAAGAGGGGCGCATAGACTAGACAGGCAAGCAAAAGTTTAGGTAAGTTTTAATTAGAGAGGTTGTTTGGAAGGAGCTATTATTTTACCAATAAACAGCAAGATAAAGACTTTAAAAAATAAAGACTAAAAAATTAAAGAAGTAGCCAGCGTCCATATATTAAAATGTAATGTCCTTTATTGGCCCATCATGTGGCAAACACTCAAAACCAGGCCTTGCGAGATCCTGTCTGTCATCTTTCAAAGATCTGCATACACACAGTCCCGAGCGTTCTCCCTATAAACATCATAGGGAGAATGCTCAGGACTGTGTGTCTCCATCGGCTGCGCTAGACTCCTCTATAGGGAGGAGCGCTCGTTTGGCAAACAAAGGTACACACAGTAACGATAAAGCCCCAAAACCGTCATATCCGACGGCTTTTGTCTGGTAACGTAATCTCGCTACTCGTGTGTGCCACTGGCCCGATAGAATGTTCAGGGACAAATATATATTCATATTATTATTATGTTCTTAGTACCATTCATTTTACATCTATGTTACAAGTGAGTTCAATAAAGATAATGCATATTGTTATTATTATAAGGAGAGCTGCTCGTTTGTTTCCACCTCTATCTCTGTGTTATATTTTGGTTTTGGGTGGTTGGAGCACCTCCAGGCTCATTTCTTTAAAATTATTAGTGTATTGATGTGAACTTTTTCTTGTGTGCACATACGTTATAATAGATTTGTGGAATTGAAATTTTATCACAATACATATTTTTGTTATGAGTAATATAGTATTTGAGGTTGAATAAAGACATACGTCCATCCAGTTCAACCCATCTAGCAATATCCTGAGTACAACATAACAAAAATATAAGTTAGGCTAGAGAAAATATTTCCTCAGAGATGGGTTGAGATCAAATGGGGCCCTAGGCAAGGCTGTGCTTTAGGGCCCCTTGTTCTATGTACTTTTATTGTACAAGCTGTCATACTGAAGTTGGGCCCCCTGATATGGGCCTACGGCTGTGTTCTCTCTAAGCTGTGCGTTCGCTGGTGTGCACTCAACATTCACACACACTGTGCACACAGGTTAAACTGTTGCTCACACAAAAATCTGGAGGAATATACGGGCTGCAGTGCATAGCGCACACAATCTAAATTGCCAACATTAAATAAATATCTGCACACACAGACAATTTAAAAATAGTGGGAACATTGGCCATCAGCCATTGGCCGTGACATCACAATCATGCACTGACATTCACAACCCCCGAAGCAACACGAGAAGTGAGAGAGCTGCAGCGAGGGATCGGACTCTGCAAGGATCCTTGAACTTTTAACGCCTAGACCACGAGAGACTGATAACAAGATATGTTACATTACCACCTACGGTAAGCAATGGGATATGCTATGCACTATGTTTACAAGACACTGGACTATTTTGACATCTGATGACTTATTAAAACATTTTGTGCCAAATTTTCCTCAAGTAACGGCCAACAGAGGAGCTAATTTTTGGAGGTATCCTGACTTATAGTCACTTTAACAGGCCTACTATGCGGACAGGCAGTGGGCAGGTTCTAAAGGGCAGTTACCCTTGTGGTAAATGTAAGATGTGCCCTTTTATACAGAAAACAGACAGTTTTCGGGATACAAATGGACAAGGCAATTACCACATAAAGACATATTTAAATTGTGATACAACTAACGTGGTATATGTTTTAATATGCAGCTGCCCTGGGATGTATGTCGGTAAGACGACACAGAAGCCTAAGGAACGAATAGGCCAACATCTATCAAATATACGCCTGGCCGGTCATCACGAGAAAAAAGGACAACTCCTTTCATCAGTAGCTAAACATTTTTTGAATCATCATAACATGTCCACAAAGTCTCTAAAATGCTTTGCAATTGAAAAGGTTAAACTGAATACCAGAGGGGGAAATGTAAATCTCAATCAGTTGACTGAGACTAGACAGCTTACGACTTACCTACAGCCATCTGGTGATCAGGTTAGAGGTACTGCTCCGTTACTTTGTTACTTTAACTCAGGACTGTACTAGTTATTATGTTTCACTATACTGAAGACTAGACACATTTTGATGTTTTTAAATGGTTTTAATTCACAATGTAGTTTGGATCCCACTATATGTCCCGTGCTTCATTATTATTTTTTCGCAATAATGAGTGTGCAGATAATTGAAGGGTTGCTGTATGTTCTTTCTATTTTATTTGTATATAATTACCCTATCTAGCACCTCCCCAGTAGTTACCTACATTCTGACCTGGGTGTCACCTACCTATTTATCTATTTACACATTATTAAGTCTAGTGCCCTATCATCCATTTTGTTTTCCTTCTGCAAGGATCCTTAGGAGCATCCATATGTACCCATTAAGAAAAATTAAGGACATGGAGGTAGCAGCCAATGTTGTTTAACCATTTAAATCTATTTCAAGATGTCTATATTTCTCATATAAAAATTCCTTACATTTTTTTTGTTTCAACTTTTGTGTTAATTTAATTAGACATAGGGGCTTATAGGGGGCAAGTGTTTACCTGGGCTATTAACCTCTTGCAAACAATCAGCTGTTACCTTTTTACTGGTCTACTGCAGTTAAATATCTGATAGCTGATTACATCATCATACTGGTTGCTGTAGAATTATAGCACAGACATGTAGGCTTACAGGAAACCTTCCTTAGTGCCCCTTTATCCTTTTATGCTATTGAAACCCCTTTCATTCTGCAGAATGGTACATTCCGTTGTAATTCCTTTCCTGCTACTGATGTGCTTGGGCTCAGTCCCAGACAGTGGCCTTAGAGGGCAGTCTTACCGAGCTCCTCTATAGGTCTGGACTGCAAATGGTTCTAAAAATCCCACTGCGGAGATCTGTCAGCCTAAGTCCAGAACATCAGCCTTCTGTAAGTCTAGCAGAAATGACAGGACCCACAGCACTGAAAATGGAAGCAAATATCCTTGTCCTTGGTGCAGATGGGGTGGGGAAGTCAGGTGAGTTTTTGTAAGTAATTTGAATTCTAGAGTTCCAGATTTGAGTTTTCGCTATTTTTATGCAGTTAAAGACTGCTTGCAAATGTGTGTAACCTTGTCATCTTGTTATAGCTTATTTATTTAGCAGAGACTGGAAAATTACTTGAGAGACCTTGAGACCTTCACAGCAGACCTGTTGCATACTTAATAATTATAATAATAATTATAAGGTTGACATACAGCCTAGCCAAAGAATCTCCCAGCAATATATGACAGACATTTCCAAAACAGTTTTTATTTGCACTGGATACATTTACTGTATGCATTGTGTGTTTTGTAGAAGTGATTACTGATTTGTTCTAATTAATTGTGACAGTTAAATTATATAGAGAATAATGCACCACATATATATATATATTTTAAAGTGATTTTTTTTTTAGTGCTTTTTTCTTGAAAGTAAAATTGTGGGAAAAACATGGGAGATAGAAGTGAGGACACCTGTCCACAGAAGCATGGGTAAATCCAATAGTAGTTCACTCCTTCCTCTTAATTATTCTATATTAAAAAGAAAAGCACTAAAATGAACTTATGTTATGAAACTAACTATATAACTACTGGTATATAACTATAATAAGTTATGAAATGTTTTCAATGACTACGTTGAAGTTAATTTAATATTACAGTTAGATAAACAAGGACCTAGATGGCTGAAAACCTACCAAGGCAAAGCTAAGCTCTGATTTTTACTTAGAAATATATATAAGGGTATAATTTACTGGGTATTCATAGCACTGGTAGAATATGTATTCATAAGATTAAATATTAATTGTACGGGAAAGGCAACAACATGTTACTGTATATGAATTTCTGGCACATTAAAGTTGCCTTTTGGCTAGTCTATGAAAGCTGGAGACTTACCTGGTACTTCTGAAAAGAATGGTTAATCTGTTTATAAATAGGCAGGAGGTATATTAAATGCACTATATTAACACCTTCTTGTTAAGCACTGATTAGGCTAGTGCTGACGTGAAAAGGAATGGAAAACTAAAGTTCCCAGCATAAAATAACTTGAAGTTATTTCAGGTTAGACATCCCAGGGCTAGATTTTATCAGGGGCATACAATGTAAAGTTTATGGACAGCCTCTTCCTATACTGATTTTTTTCAAGTGATTGCTAACAATTATTGTGTTGATTTCTAGCATTGACGGTTCGGTTTCTAACTAGACGATTCATCGGAGAGTATGGGGAGCTTGGTATGTCATCAAATTTACATTTTTTACTCTTTGTACTGTTCCTTTCTTTATATAACTGCTTTAACGATTAAAAAGAAGTTCAGTCTAAAACACATTGTTCCTTACTGCTTCAAAAATGCTTATTAAAACAATGTAAAACAATGTATCACTTACAAAGTAATTCCTGAAAAAATATTTCAGTTGCTTTTAACTTCCCCTTCTCCTCAAGCCACTGGCTTGGGTACGCTCTGTGTGCTTTACACAGAGAATGAAAGAAGGTCTGTCCAATGATCTACTTTTAGCCTTTTGTGCTAAATAGGTTGGGGGGTGAAAGTAAAAGTAACTACATGGCTTGCGGTAATGAAAGATTTTACTTATTTAACACTAGTATATTTTTGGTTAGGAAATACTCTGAAAGGTAAGTAATATATTGTTTTAATTGTGTCTATTACATTAAGTCAAAGGACTCAGAAACATTGGCTTATGCTACATGGTCACTTTATGTTAGATGGGTTTGCACATTATTTATAATTCATTTCACAACCTATTTTTAATCGCTATTTGTGGAAGTCAATAATAGGCAGTAGTATTGCCCAGATAAGTGTACCTGCTACTTTTTAGTGCAAAAAACACCTTACCTTCCAGGCTCCAACAATGCAGTAACTGTCACAAAGTGATTACAGCATCATTGGAACCCAGAAGGTAAGAGGAGCGTCATGCTCTGTTCTGCATCTTCCTCTATGTATGCCAAGATATATAAGGTCTGCCAGCACCTGGTCTGATGCACCTTAATTAAACTTTACTGGATTTTTGATTTATTGGTGTGTAATGTTTGGTTATTTTTGTACTATACTGTGTGCAGGTTTGTGGGATTCCATGAGGGTTCTAGGTTCCCTGTTTATCCACTTTATAATTAGAAGTAACTAGCAAACCCCACAGCGCACACACCTCGCGCGTGCCCCACCCGCACACCTCGTGACATGGTGCTCGAGCAAATGCGTCTGTGCAGATTTATATTTTTTAGTATATAAGATCTGTGGCTATATGATAACAGATACATCATATAGCAAATAGCGCATATTACACAGGTCATTTTTTTAATTCCAAAGGTTTGTACACACGTTCGATGTGTACAAACGTCCGTTTCGGGTGAAAATCGGCTCGTGCATGGCCACTTTATCGGTTGAATCGGTCGCTCGTTTAGGTATCGTTGCCTGATCCACTGGGCGGATCTCCGAACGAGTGGCCATTTCGTCCGATAAGGTGCCGATACACGGCCGTTCGTACACATTGTGTATAAATTTTGACCCGTCTGATTTTTAGGCAAAACTAGTCAACCCGGGTGACTGAACATGTTGAAAAATAACAGGCAATTGTTCTGCCAATTAAAGACAAGTAACTCATTGGGTTATAGATCTGTTGATTAGAAATATTGTGCCATATTCAAACGATGTATGCCTAACCTAGTAATTCTTGAAAAGTTTTGAAACAGTGTTCTAATATACTCTGGCGTTATGCTTTACTAAATGTTGAGAGAAGAAATATGTAAACCATATTTACAAACAGGGCATAGATTATGCATTGTCTGAGAAACATCACTAATATATTTAACAAAAAACACATTATTCCTGTTGTTCCCTACATAGGTTGATAATGTTATAATGCTTCTTAATTTAGATTTAGACTCATATTTCAAGAAACTGCATAATTAACTTAAAAACTAAAGGCAGACATATTTTTCTGAGGTTTGCTTTGGAAACAACATATTTTCCAAAGAATTAAACGTAGACTATCACTATGAAGAGAAGCAGATGTGGTACACTGATGAAAAAAATATGTTTCAAACAAAAATCCACACTTTAAAACATAGTCAGGGTTATTCAATAAATGTTCTTATCGTTTAAAATGGTGCTAATTTTGCCCCAACCAAATCAGATGTTAGCTTTCAAATAAGATCTGATTGGTTCGGGCAAAATTAGCACCATTTTAAACGATAAGAACATTTATTGAATCTCCCTGAGTATTTTTTAATTTCAGGAAGAGTAATTCTTAATTAAAGCTATACCTGGATAAGAATAAAAAATTCCTTCAGTACAGAAAGCCTTAAGGTGACCATACATTAGGCCGATTTTATGTACAATCCAACATACAATCCGACATTTCCATCGATTGGCCAAAAAATGGTACATTTTCCCATTCTTATCACACGACATTAGATCGTAAAATCGATCGTAATTACGATTGGGAAAGTCAGTTTTTAAGTCGATTGGTAAAATGATTGTAGTGTTTTCTGAAGTTTCGATTAAATGTGAATGTAATGTAACCTCACAATGGACGACATTCGACATTAATCACAAAACAAATTGAATGTCAAACAATATTTATTGTACATCTTGGTACAATTAACATTGTACATCTGTCTATCAAAGTATCAGTCGGTTTAAGATCGTAATTACGATCGTAATATGGTATGGCCACCTTTACAGTTCAAACAATTGGACATTTCTGAAAACCAAGGTAATTGTACAGACCTCAACAGGTTATATGATCTGCCAGACCAAAATATATCATGTATCAAACAGTAAATTTGTCTGTCAGAATTATTAGCCCATTTGTACCAGGTCTTAAAAAAGAAAGTGGTACATACATTTTAACCAACAGTTTCTGGGCTAAGAAATATGCAATTGATTTACATCTTGACTGTTTATATAAAACAACTAAACAATTACAAGACACATTTCTTTAATTACAGAATCGATATATAGCCATAATGTCTCTGTAGATGGGAAGGAAGTTATCTTTAATATCTGGGATTTTCCATATTCAAAGGTAAGACTTTACTAATGCTAATTATTTCCTACTTATCGGTATTGTAAAGAAGTAGGACACTAGACGATGAGTTAAAACTTAAAAGAATCCCTACAGTATAAATAAAGTACTGGTTATTTCATTTGAGCAGCATGAGTTGCATATAAATAAGAGTGCAGCATTATAAATAGCAAACCATTCAGGGATAAAAACTAACTAATACCTGCTTTTTCTCTAATGAAGAAGATATCATCATATGCCTATGATGTTCCTATAATTTATCAATGAAAGTTGATGTCCTGTAATACTTATAGTGAAAGATTGGAGCAAAGATCTTGTAAAAAAAGCAAAACATCATATTGAAAGAGGGATTATACAGAAGAGGCAAATTGTTTCTCATTCAGGGCATGTCCACCAATAAATCAAAATTTTACATACAGCTGCTGGCCCCCCCAACCCCACTTATGTTTTACTTACCTTCCCCAAAGATGTAGCTAAACATACTTACAAGCCCATGTCCCTTGCTACCTGGGCTAGTTTTGAGCAAGAACATCAGCAGTGAGGCACTTCCTGGTCTCGGCTGTCAGCTATTGGGCATGACGTCACCATCACGCCTTTGACTGACAGCCGCAAGGCGCAGCAGAGCGTTGAGGGACCGGGTCTTGTAAGTATATCTAGCTGCATCTTTGGGGAAGGTAAGTAAAATGTAACTAGGGGTTGGGGGGTACTGCAGCTTTTTTTTATAAGCTCTGTGTCTTCAGTTTTATAATAATAAAACATCCTAAAATAAAGGATATTATTAGGCACCAAAATATAAAATATCCTTTTATTTTAAAGCATTATTGCCTATATAATAGAACTAAATGTGATAGAACTGAAATAGGTAAAGCTCTTATCTGTAACACTTACCTGGTAGGTAGTCCGATGTTCCAGTCCCCTTCCCCAAAATGTTGCCATTTCCTCTTAAAGCAGTAGGAGCTTTTGTCCGCCCGGCAGAGGAACAAAACTCGACCAAACGGTTATGGAAACAGCCATTTATTGTGCCCTGTTTAGGCGTCGCACATATATACAAGGCTTAAAGGGAATGTACAGCGCCAAAATGGCTGAAATTAAATTTGCAGAGAGTGCTATTCTGTGTACTTTTGCTATTTACTTTAATTCTTTTTTTGGAACAGTTATCAAGATATTTTCATTTTTGTGTTTATTATGGGTGCAACAATTGATTCCTCTCCTCCTAAAGTGGGCAGTGTGGTTGTATTCTATGGAGATATGTCCACCAGACATCAGAAGGGTTTTGCATAATGGTTAAAATAGCCTGTGTATTTGTAAATAGCATGACTCCATCAGGCCATGCAGGACAAACATATGCAGCATAAGAGAAAGGTAGGGGTTATATAAACACTAAACAGAGTGGCCGACATTTGGGCAATTCAGTTGGGAGGGATGGACATGCCCTTTAAGAGTTTTGTTTTCAAAATACAGCCTAACATTTAACAAATATTTTCAAGGTCTGGTTAATAATCAGCATTTTAGTCCACCTGGTAACATGGTGGGTCACTGTAGTACTCATGGGTCCGTTGGCGGCACTCCGACCTTCCACATCTGGTGCAAGAAAATCCCTATTGAAGGGTGCCTCCCCGCATCGGCACATAATACGAGGAAGAGGACGGCGCTATAGGGGAATACCAACAACGGATGGGAATGTCCACGCGCTATCGGCGGTAACAGAATCATCGGAGGGTGAGACCATCAACAATAAAGTTTCAAATGTAATTAATTTATCAGTACATGTGCTTACTAAGAAAGAACTAGATGCCCTAGAATTGGGCCTTAATTTTGTCCCCCAATCTGAAGTACGCATCTTTGATACCCTTGTGGACGTAAATCGATTCGTCAGGAAGTTAATCCTGAAAAGACATTTTACTAACTCTGGGGAATACTGGACTGGATCTGATGATCAGAATGGGGAATTGTTAAATGTAAATGTGAATACATGCAATGGTATTTCTAATAATTATGATATGCCTAATCGACACAATGATACTTATAATGTTACTATGTATGATCATAACTACGATTTAAGAGATCATATCAATGTTATAAATTTAATGGATCTCATGCCAAATATGGATTCACCTCCAGGTATTCAACATGTAAATTTACGTAATCCCTCGGATTTTTGCCCTTTAAATAGCAAAGGTCCATATATAGATACATTTCAAAAAATGGTATATAGGGATATTAATAAACTTCGGTTTTTGGAGGATAAATCAAAATCCACATATAATAAACAAATGAATGAGACTCTAATGAGTATGGCCAAAAACAAAAACATTGTGATCCGTCCCTCAGATAAGGGAGGATCTATAGTTATTGTAGACTCTGACTATTACGTCCAAGAGGCCAACAGACAGCTATCAGATCAGGATACCTATATCCGGCTGGATGACGATCCTACGGATCGCTTTAAAGATATTCTATTTGATTTGGTGGAACTTGGAGTGGAATGGGGTGTACTTGACCAAACAGAAAGCAAATATCTTAAGGTTGAATATCCTGTGGTGCCCATTTTCCACATGTTTCCAAAGGTCCACAAATCCATTACGAATGTCCAATGTCGCCCCATAGTATCGGGCATAGGATCTATCAATGAACACTTGGCCCAGTATATAGACAAATTGTTATTACCAATGGTATTCAAACTTTCCTCCTACATTAAAGATACCACTGACATAATTAACAAAATCAAGGATGTCAAATGGCATAGTACCCACTTATGGGTTACGATGGATGTCAGTGCATTATACACCTCGATAACACATAACAAGGGAATCGAGGCGATTAAATATTGGCTAGATTATCATAAATTGTACTCCCCTATACAGAATATCTTCATTATCAAGGCATTGGAACATCTATTGCATACTAATTACTTTATGTTTGATGGCACTTATTATCTCCAGAGGAGGGGGCTGCGATGGGGGCGGTTTTCTCACCATCGTATGCCAACCTCCTCATGGGGTATTGGGAGATACGATATATATATACCTTAGAAAATGTATATTTCAAGTATATAACTAAATATTTTAGATAGATAGATGATCTTCTCTTAATATGCACAGCAGATACTAGTGTTATGGATTTATTCTTAAAATATTGTAATAATAATGATTTTGGGCTAACATTCACCATGTCTTATAAAAAAGAACATATGGACTTTTTGGATATTACATTTAGCAATGATGGGGATAAGATAACCACAGAGTTATATCGTAAACCCATCTCACGCAATACATTATTAAGGGCCATTTCCAATCACCCCACCAGTACCATACGTGGAATACCATATGGCCAATTCATACGGATCCGCAGGATTTGTTCCTCGTGGCAGACATTTCAGGATAGCGCCATGGAACTTTGAGACAGACTACTGGAACGGGGATATAGTACCCCCGTTATTAAAGTAGCATATGAGAAAGCCATTTCCAGGAATAGGGAAGACCTTTTACTATGTATGAATAAGGGAAATTGTAATAACAACATAAATAGCAATAAAAATAAAGATAAAAACATAAACAAAAAAGACATGAACAATATGCCTAAATGTGATACCCCATATGTTGTTATGACTTATAGCAAACATGTGAACAAAATATGCCAAATAGTGAGAAAACACTAGCACTATCTACTTGGAGACCCAGTTCTTGGGTCCCTACTAGCGCACAATCCCAAATTTTCATTTCGGAGAGGAAAAACTGTGGCATCATATGTATCCCCTAGTCTATTTAACAGCAAATCCCCAAGGGGGAACAATTGGTTTAAAATTTGTGGCAGTTACCCCTGTGGCCATAAAAGATGCGCAACATGTAAGATCGTAAAACCTACTAAGGTCTTTACCAGTAATTCGACTGGACGCACATATAATATAAGAACATATGGTAACTGTAGGTCCACCCACATTATATATCTAGCTACCTGTATATGTGGGGCACAATATGTGGGTAAAACCATTAGAACGGCGAATATACGTATATCTGAACACATGTATGCCATAAAAAGAGGAGACATCACCTCCGCTATATCTAAACATGTTATAGAGAAACACACAGGTATGACTAACATTACTTTCACTATAATAGATAGAATTTTGGGAGGACCTAGAAAAGGGAATAAAAACAAACGGTTGATGAGATTAGAGGCACGATGGATACACAAACTTAATACGATTCACCCAGATGGTTTGAACAGAGAGTTTGAATTAAGTTGCTTTTTTGACATATGAGCCATATTTTTGAAACTGTGAAATTTCCCTTTTTGAAATCTCCAATTTGGCATTTAAATAGCGTAAATACAAAAATGTAATAATTAGAAATAATGTATTTAAAAATTGCTATCCTAGCAGTTTATTTATTTATTCATCTACATCCTTAATTTAATGTTCTTCATTTCTAATATGTATGGATGTATACTGAATCACTGTTAAACTTAACTCAATATGTGCAATTAACTCTTAACGAATTGCATCTGACCTAGTTAACCACCTAGTCTCCTACCCAGTTCTAGTTTTCATATGATAGACATATTAACATTTCATTGTGATATGTTGTAATTAATAGCATTATTAATGCTCTAAAATGTGTGTATAATTGTATAATTGAATGTTTTTAGCTTATTTTTAGATTATCAGAAGTGTATACATTTGACATTTCTTTTACCTGCCTTTAAAACTCACCTTTAAAACTTGCCTTTAAAAGTTACCTGTAACATCCATGATGTAATTGGTGGGCAGGGTATATAAGAATGTATGGGTCTATCAGTCCTCAGCCTCTGATGAAGTGGGTCTTCCCATGAAACGCGTTAGGCTGTCTATTGGGTAGTTATACTCCCTGACGATGTATGTTTAATCTATATGTACTCTAAATAAAGAAAATGACTTTTATCCACATCGTGAGCTGCATGTCCAACGCTTCTTCAACATGGTGGGTCACTTTAGTCTCTGTTTAATGTTGGCACTAAGTAATCAAAGAGGGATACAAGAAGTCAAGATCTTTTTATACAAAAAACCTTGACTGCACAAAGTAGTAATTTCGTTTTTGTTTAATTTCAAATGTTTGTTTACATGCAATTTAGTTTGGGCAAACATCATTTGTTAAAGGGTATGTCCACCCCGCTCACTAAAATTTTCCCCACTGTTTAGTCTTAAAAGATTCCTACTTTTCTCTTCTGCTCCATATGGTTGTCCTGCCGGGCCTGATGAAAGTCCAGAAAAAGGAAGAGAAGAAGCGTATCTGTGCGTAATCCGTACCTGCCACTTCTTGCTCCTCTGAGAGGACTCTGACATGTGCAGTGGAGCTCTCCCTTCCTTCCCTCTGTATCCCTCTGTGGCAAGATTGTTATTTCAGATACAGATGCTGGTCCTGACCCTTCTGCTGTTCTTTGCATGGAAGCAGCAGAAGAGGCCATGACTGAGGGAACAAAGGCTGGTAAGTACATTTAGGGGCTGATTTAGGTTTGTTAAACATAGAGTTTAGGTTTGGGGGGTTAGCCTTACCTATTCTGTGGTTGTGTTTGTAAGAAATATAACCCAGCCATATTGTATCACATTTCCCTCTTGTATGCTCAGCTACAGCACGTACAGTTTTCATTTGCCAGGTTAGTACTGTATTAAAGATAGTGCTGAATCCAGGAGGAAGACTGGCAGACTCTTTTCTTTTTGCTGGTGCTCCTCACAGAAACAATATTGTGAGGTAGGAACTACCAGTCCCGAGTACTTTTCATTTTAACTGTTTTTAAAATATATATATATTATACACACTATAGTTCTCCTTTAAACATTTCCATAAAAAATCTACCAACCTTCTTCTTAGTTTTGTAAGGCCCAAATGCTCCACTTTTGGTATCCAGAGTTTCCACAGTAGCCAGAGCAAACCAAAGATGTTTTGCTGACTCTGCCCATCTATGCACATGTCTACCTGTCCCACCATGACCTGGTCTCTAGGCCAGCGATCTTCTAGGTTTCTAGAAGTGCTCAAAATGAGCTTCTAGGGTGGGGTCATTGTGGGACCTTTAGGGACAGAGGTACAGAACTTTCCTGGTTTTGTGCTAGCTACTGGTAACATTCCAGTGGAGCAGTTTTTGTGTTCAGAGCTTTACGCCCTTTAAAGGTAAAGCTGACATTTCCAGATCATTCACTTTAAGGCTGGGTACACACCAACAGATATTTTCGGCTGACCAATCCACGGCACTGTTGGTCGGCCAAAAATATCTGTTTGGGGCGGCCGGCCGCGACCAACCTCGATCACCCGTTTGTCCAGATCGGATGTGTCGGTAAATCAGGATCAATCGTGCAGTTCCCTATGGGACTGCCTGTTCAGTTGCACAAACTGACAGCTGCGCCCACTATGGCCGCGACCTACAGATATTTGTCCCGGCTGAGCGATCGATCGTAGCGAGAGCTCGGTCGGGACAAATAGTACATACAACGTTTCTTCTTTATTGTGAAAAAAAAAATAACATTTCAGGGTTTCAACTGTCCTCTTCCTTAGGGGAAATACGTGAGGAAGGGGAAGGTTGAGCCCACAAAATGTATGTTTTTTCACAATAAGGAATCAGACACTATTGTAGTGTGCTTCTCTCATCCATTTTGTTGCTGACTGGAATATTGTAACCCCTAGGGTAGGGGGTAGAGGATTGCACCTACCAAACACAGGCCTTTGCCATGTGGTGTGCTTGAGTGGATTAACTTCTGTATAGCCATTTAATACAGTTCATTTTTGAAAGACAAGAGGACAAATGTTTATACCCCAAAGAGCTAACAATTTAAATGGGTTAGGTACATGGTGGTGGAGGTTGCCCCTATTCCATAATAACAAATGCTTGTGTGAGCTATGACAGTTTACTAATTGCTACAGCTGTACATGAGATGATTATACAGAAGGGGGAAAAAAGTTTTTTTTTGTTTTTTTTTCAAGGACCCAACAGAAGAGAGTTGTGCAGAGGAGGAAAAACGTATGCAGTGGGCTGATGGATTTGTTCTAGTTTATAGCATAAGTGACAGGGCCAGTTTTGATATAATTTGCCAAATTATCCAGCTCATCAAATCTGCAAAAGACTGTATAGGACCAGAAAAACTTCCCATTGTAATTGTGGGAAACAAACGTGACCTACATCACCTTCGTACTGTATCCAGTGAAGAGGGACGTCTCTTAGCCCTTTCTATGGAATGTGACTTTTATGAAGTTTCAGCTGCTGAGGCCTATCATGGTGTTCTTATGGTTTTTCATGGCTTAGTGGACAAAATTAAAGAATCGAAGCTGGTAACAAAGAAAGGTACTGGAATACGGGGTATTGTAAAGAGTATGTCTGCTGTGTTTGCCAGGAGAAGAACAGACTCTCTTTAATGGCTCTTCCATTCAATCTGCAAAGAAATTGTAAGAAGTTCGGAAAATGGGATATATGTAAAATTATACTGTTTATAAAGCTATTTCTTATATATTTCAGTGGATGTTTAACAGTAAAAAAAAAAAATACATAAAAGTAAATTCTTCAAGCAGCCATATTAGAAATGGCCCTTACAGAAGAATTATACGCACCTTCCCCTTGTCCCTTTTCTCCTTTCTACGTATAGTTAACAGGGTGAGAACCTAAACTGCTAGGTCCTCACGTCGGGGTTGTGTTTAGGTCTGCAGCGCTACTTAAACTTTCATCTGCTGCCCAGTCCCTTTTCGTGATGTGGCCAATAGAAAGAAGTGATTCTTGCAGAGTGCATCTTCTTGTTGGTTTTGTCGCCCACAGACAAAGGGAGATGGATTGAAGCAATATAGGAAACTTGAAGTAAGTAATAATGCAGAGCTAAACAGAACCCAGGGATGAGGACCTAGTGGTGTGGGTCATCATCCTGGGTTCTATTCAGGTGTAGAGCAGGGGGAGGTAAGTATAATTTTACTTTAATGGAATACAAAGAAATTGATGTAGCACAGTTTTGTATGAAATCGAAATGCACAGCTTTTGCTTTCTAATATGCAAAAGAATCTCCTGTCTTGATACCTTAATGCTGCCATACACACAATATATATTTTTATTTAAATTATTAATAAGAGGAGCATGTTGTGCATTCATCTGTAGCAACCAATCAGATGTTAAAATGTATTGCAGTAGACCAATAAAAAGGTAACATCTAATTGGTTGTTGCAAATTAACAGTATGGGCATATTTTTGTACCACTTATTAAATAAACTCAACTTATTTATTATTGACCATTCCTGCAACACTAAATATATGATCTGGCACTAACATAACTACTGTTGTGAAACTTTAATCTTTCCTCATACAGATTTGTCAGCTATCTGATCATTAATTCCAAGACAGCAGCCATCTTGGTGTTTCTTCATGCCAAAACATCATTGCAATGTATAACTATCTTCCTACAGTATTTCATACAGATAACCTTGTGACCTAATGTTACATTTTAGGCATGTCTGGATATCAAAACAACTGTTATGCATAAAACTACTGATCCTAGGGAATGGCTGTTCAATAACATGCATGTACAGATTATCATATAAAAACTAGTTTCAAAAATTACATTTCCGTGCATGTTGTCAAGCCTTATAAAAAAAAATTAGATTAGAGAACAATTGTCTGTGTTAACAGAGTCTTAGTGCGTCCTTGGTAAAACTTCTCTTGAACTCAAATGGAAATGAAAGTATATAAGATGAACTGAAATACATGAATGTGAAATATTTGGGTAGCGATAGGATACTGGCAAAATGATTTGCCCCCCACCCCCATTCCAGATCTGCTTTTTGAAAACATTGTGACCTAGCAAAATCTCATTTGAATATCTATACTATATATATATATAACAAAATTTATACCTTTAGATACAGCAAGATCCCACTGTGTCAAATCTTTTTTGTGATTTTAAATCTGAGCTGTAGATCCTGAGAAATCATAATTTTAATCACAGCATTTACAGGGACAGACCTGTCACTCCAGGAGCAGAGATTGTAATATGTGACCCATTAATGGCCTCATATTTATTCAATGTTGTTACAATGGGACATTGCTATCTGGGCTGTCACATATCTAATGACAAAAAATGGACAATCACAGCAGAGAGAAGTGCTCTTCCAAACTCTACATTTATGGAATCTCTTATGAAGTAGAATCTCTTATGAAGTAGAATCTCTTATGAAGAATTGTATGTATTTGTAAATAAATAAATGGCAACTTATTAATTCATTAGTATTTCTTTGATATTTATTACATTTTATTCAAAAGATATATTATTCACAGAACTACACAGGTATAGTCTTTATTTACATAAATAAAATTGGCCGTATACATTTCTACTATAGATATTGCAGGTATCTGGCTGTGTGAGACAAGTAGTCCTGCATCTGATGGGCCATCTCTGACCATCATGGCATTATTATTTCCCAAAAACTTTAATTGGTTGCAATCTTGGCTCCCACCATATTATTAGAGGCTGATAACATACATGGTAGTGTTGGACACCCAAACTACAGACACATGTAAAGAGGTCTGGTTTGCCTAATCAATCTGTTACGGGAATATATTTTGTGAAATGGAAAGACAAATCAAATAATTTTAAAGGCTTTTGAATCAATTTTTTGATTAGCTTGACAAGTTATGGAGAGGTTTGGATAAAGGAGCTAAAAGCTCCCCACAGGGTATAAAATGAAGTAGAGCCTTCTTATAACTGAAGGTACCCGACAGCCTCATGTTTAAATGGCAAGTCCAGCCCTAAAATGAAAGCTTACATACAGGTAAATCACTCCCCAAAACCCTAAACGGTAATATATAAGTCTAACCTGAAATCCTGCACAATGTCCTGTTTCTGCTTCCAGGTTCTTCCAGTTAGCAACTGTCAGTTATGGATTTAACAGTTGACATCACAGCCAATGACTGAATGTTAATCCCCTATCTGCCTCTTCTGAGCATGCCCAGGCTCAGTACCTGCTCAGTACAGGTTTCTAAATTGCTCAGTTTCCATGAAGCATAGCAGACATACAGTAATGAATTCATAGGACAAAGTATGATATATTAACATATTATAAAGAGACCGTTCTTTCTAAAAGATGTTCTTATGGGGGTGGAATTGTCCTTTAATATATTAATATTGGGGTAAAAACTGCCCATTTCTCTAAGAATGCTGGGTAGTTTCAGAGACATGCAAAGTCATTTAATCATAAACAGACACTTCCTGTCTAGCAAACAGAAACTGGATTGTCTCATTACTTTCTATGGAGAGGGGAGGGGGAGTAAATGTGAGAGTCTGAAGAATGTTCTAATTAGCTATGACTGTCACATGTTTTACAAACAGCACATAACTGGGTGTAATACAGGAATTTCCTGTCTTGTCATGGACAGTGCCTAAAGATGGCCATACATCAGTGCGATATTACTTACCCGACCGATCGCTCACACGACGTTCATCGATCCTGCCGGAACCGTCTCTCCCGATCTAATATCCGACCGAACATCCGATCGCAAAATCCCATTCATTTTGCGATCACATGTCGGTCGAATATAAGATCGGAAGAGGTGGTTCCGGCAGGATCGCAGAACGTCGCGTGAGCGCTCGTCGGATAAGTAATATCCGACTGATTATGCCACCTTAGAGAATTTTTTGATTTGCTAAAGTGGAAGATCAAACCTTTCAATTGGATGTTAGTAAATTTCCACTTCCTTTTAGTGTCTACATGGAGACCCTGTAGAAATCCTGGAGGTGTGTCTTAACCTATCATTTTGAGTTTTCCATTCAAACTTAGGGGTGTCCAGTAAAGTAAGTTTAGTTTATTAATTGTATATAAATTGTTTTGTAATACAGTAGTAGGTAGTAGTACTATACTTTGTATGGTGTTATTTCTTATGGTGCTTTACATTCCAGTGTGCTAATTACACACATACATATGGACCCTTCCTATGTATAATAATGCTAGTTAGTGCTTCTAAAACTCAATGCAATCTCCGTAAAAATATAAATTTATTGAATATTTATAAAATAATATATATATAATTATAAATATAAAATATAATATAAGGGTATATATATATATATAGAGAGAGAGAGAGAGAGAAGAAAAGAGAGAGAGATGTGGGCACTCACACTTGACAGTATATTGCCCAGGAGCAATCCAATTCCAAATTGCTAGAGAGAAGCAAGATGGTGCACTCAAAGTGTCTTTTCCAAAAAACTTTTATTCATATAGTGTATCAGCTGATACACTATATGAATAAAGGTTTTTTTGGAAAAGACTGTATGAGTGAACCATCTTGCAAATAAGCCTCTGGATCTTAAGTTATAGGTAGTAAAGTTCCTGGTGTGTCCTGTCTGAGTCTCTGTGACAGTCACATGATGTTTTCTGTAAGAAGCCCCACCCCCAGAATTCGATCTTTTATGAAACCTGCAACCATTTTTTATCCTTTTCTTTACCTATGGACACCTTAGGGAAAGAAATGGCTCTATTTAAAAAAAAAGCTTTAAGGGGTAGGCCACACTATCGCGTTTTTTTGGGTTTTCCCGATCATTGAAATTGCGGCAACGCACTGAAAACGCACGTTTTCAGGTGCGGTGTGATTGCGATTTGCGTTCCGAATTTTTATCTCAATCGCATGCTTTTTCTATATTTAAACAAAATCGCACATGAAATCGCAAGGCGATTCCGTGCACGATTGCATTTCTGGCGCAGTGTGGCCGTGTGCTAAAACTGATTTTTAATTTCAGGGGTGGGGGTTATGATGCAGTTCATTATGTTCTATCCCAGCTGGTGATGTCAGATCACAGTACAAGCAAAAAAAACCACCCTTTATACTGCTGTAACTTTGGATAGACTGAAGCTAGAAATGATGGTCATTTTAAAGGTATGAGTGTGCCCTTTTTATTAATGGGTATGTCCACCCTTTAAACTAACTTTTCTCATAATATAGATATTGGTCCCCCAGCCCCAACCGCATTACTATTAGAGCAAGAAAGTCCCCCCATCTTTACTTACCTTACCTCTCTCCTTCGCCGCACAATCCAGCCTCTGCTTGCAAGAACTGCAAGCAGGGGGCGGGACGGAAGCCGCGCCCGTGATTGGCTGAGAGGCAGCCAATCACGGGCGCGGCTGCCGATAGTGTAGAACACTGAAGGAGAGAGGTAAGGTAAGTAAGATCGGGGGACTTTCTTGCTCGAATAGTAATTCGGTTGGGGCGGGGGACCAAATCTATATTATGGGAAAGGGTTTAATGCTAGGGGGAAGAGACCAAATTGAGAGGGGGGAGGGGGGGGGGGGTCTTCTGCGCATGGTCAAATTCTCCCAGAGGGGAGACAGGAGGCAGTACTCCTGGTGACTTTGGGGAGGGATTACAGGGCATCCATTTGGATCTGGGATGTAAGGTAAGGATTTTTATACACTACAGATTGGGGCCAGTAGTGGGGGGGATTATAGTTTTGGGGGTGGACATGCCCTTTAAAAAAATGTATGATTTATGATTCCAGATCTTTTTTTTATCGTGATTCTTTTAGTGATTTTATATATTTTATATCTATATATAGCAAGTAAGGAAATACAGTATAATTAACATCTGTATTTGAAACTGCAAATGTAGTACAGTGGCTCAGGAAGTTCTGAATTCCTGGGTACTACTTGACCCTGTCCCCCTTACTATATGGCTTCTATACCTACTCTCAGAAGGACCGATCCCTAAGTTAACCATGGAAAAATAAATAAGATTCATAAATATGTTTTCATCACAGATTAACTTTGTTTCAAGGCTACAAGATATTTGGTTGATGTGTAATGAGCACCTTCCAGTACCTTAACAAAATTGTCAGCTGATTTTACAGCCTCTTTCCTCACTCTTTTTTTTTTTGCTTTCATTCTGTTCCTAACTAAAGTAACATTTCTAAATGTACCTGTTTTTATTATGTATGTATGCTGTGCATAATGCTAATACATTCCTTTTAGAAACACACAGCCCATGAGGTCAGAGGTTTAAATATCCAAACTTTCTTATGAAATGCTTGATGGGAAATAAACTGCAAAGATTAATTTAGCTTTTTGTATGAAATGCAAATAAATAAGTGGGGGTAACAAGGTTTTTAATATTGTTAAACCTCTCTTCTGTGTCTGAGAGGCAGGATCTGCTGTAGCATGATTTGTGACACAGAGGCAAGTCTCTGTGCTGTATTATGATTGGCTGTCAGCTTCTAGAGGGCATGGCTGCAGCTTCCTGTGAAGTGTACTAATGGGCAGGACTTCCAAAAAACAAATAAGGGTACTGACCCCTAGTACCCACTGGTTCATTTCATAAATTAACCAACAGCTGCAGCAAAGAGAGAGGTGTTGTATGTATGTGCTATTTCTATTGGGACAATGTCTGGAGACTTCAGTTCCCTTTTATATATACACCTTGAATTTGGGATAAAAATGGTGAAAATTAATTTAACTTCCACTTAATCCCATCTTTGTTGTTCACCAATTATTACTAGCTTTATCACATCAGGAAGTCTAAAAGAAAGATTTCCTGTTTTCTAATTAAATGCTGGACTGAAGAGGAACTTTGATTAAATCTAATAACCGTGTAGAAATACTAATGAGCTTGCTTTGCTCTCAGGATGAGTCATGGGCCTTCTTAGTAACGTAATTTGAAATGACCAGACCTCTTAGTGCTTTCCAGGGCCATTTATAGGGCAGTACAGGTACATTATATTCATTCTCGCTTAGCCTCACAGTCTTAGACGTGGCTCCTTGCCTATTTAGTTTCTTTTAAGGAAAGTTAAAAGCAAACATTGCTATTAATCTTTGAAATAATTCCTAGAGATTTATGAATTTTTCATGTTAGGGATTTGTAAACTGAAGCTGTTTTTAACTCTTGGTTCCAGTCCTCTTCTAGCAAAGAGGTGGACATTGTCAAACTTTCCATCAGGTGTAAAAAAAAGTTCTTGGTTCACAGTAAACTACTAATAGGATGAAGAGCAATTATCACGTATCCAGCCGCGATCATTGCTATTAATCTTTGAAATAATTCCTAGAGATTTATGAAATGTTTTTCATGTTAGGGATTTGTAAACTGAAGCTGTTTTTAACTCTTGGTTCCAGTCCTCTTCTAGCAAAGAGGTGGACATGTCAAACTTTCATCAGGTGTAAAAAAAAGTTCTTGGTTCACAGTAAACTACTAATAGGATGAAGAGCAATTATCACGTATCCAGCCGCGATCATTGAAATGTATTTCCCTGATTAAATATATCTGGTTTTGCTATCTTAAAGGGAATGTCCACCCCCAAAACTATAATCACCCCCATTACTGGCCCCACTGTGTAGTGAATAAAAATCCTTACCTTACACCCCAGCTCCAAATGGTTCTCCAGTAACCCCCCCCCCCCCCCAAAGTCTGAAAAAGTGGCCACTAGGAGGATAGCAGAATACATATAGGACTCTGCCTCCTGTCTCCCCCCGGGAGAAGTTTGGCATGCGCACTGCAGGCCTCCCCCCTCCCTCTCCCTCCCATTTTGCAAGCCCTCCCCCTACCATAAAAGCCCCAGCCGCCATAAAAGTTTTACAGGAACTCCTCCGAACTTTTCTTACCTTTCTCCCCCGGCATTCTCCACTGCCTGCAGCCGTGTCCGTGATGGGCTGCCTCAATCAAGGATGTGGCTGCCGGTTCCGCCCCCTGCTTGCAGTTCCATGCAAGCAGAGGGCTGGTACATTACGCTGCGGGAAAGAGGTAAGGTAAGTAAAGATAGGGGGAGTTCCAGTAAAATCTTTTATGGCAGTTGGGGCTGGGGGAGTGATAGCTACTATATGGCAAAAGTACAAAAATGGGGTGGACATGCCCTTTAAACTTTAAACGTTTTGCGACCTGTTAGTAAGTGAGAAATGCATGCCAGTGGGTGGCCACATTGTGTGTGCTGCATTCCTTTTTCATGCATGTGAGTGTATGTGATCACCACTTTTTTGCAAATTGTATGCGCCAAATTATTATCAGTAACAACCCAAATGTCCATAACAGTATGGCGCCAGCTTTAATATTTAGGGCCTTATTCAACAATAGGAACACATTTTCCCTGTGTTCGTTATCTGCAGCAAGCAATCAAATTTTATTAAACGTTTTTTAACTAGTAGACCAGTGAAAAGAAAACTTCAAGAACAAAATTTCCATGGACGCACCCCGTCTGGTGAAGTAATTTGCTTTATTAGTGATATTGCCCACTCAGAAACACCAGAAATGTTGTGTGAGAGTGGGCATTTGGGCAATAACACTAATAAAGCAGCTAACTTCACAAGATGGTGTGCGTCCTTGAACAGCACTCTGAGGACTGACATAACAAGGTGTGCGATATGTTGTTCTGAATATACAGTAAAATAAAAACATCTGATTGGTTGATTGAATAAGCCTAATGCTGAACGCCAAATTTAAGGCTTTGTTATATCTCTCCATCTGGATATGTTCTCCTAAAGTGTTTTTTTGATGTAATTACTCTGCTTTGCAGCCAATTTATATTGGTAAATTTCCATTTCGTGAGACCAAAAAAACAGTTGGAAGAGACTGAATGCTTAGGTCCAGTATCCTTAATATTTACATGAAAGAGATCCAAAGCAGACCAGACAAATAACATCTATTGTACAAGTAAATCTGCAGCATTAACATCATTAATTCAAACCAGCCAGCTGCTGACATAAAAGGGAAACAGCGTGGCTTCTTATCAGAGAATTATGATTTAAAATGTAACATTGCTATGTCACCCTGCAGAGGATATACAAGCGCATATTAGATTAGTTTTAAGAATTACAGTCTATAAATAAAGCTGCATATTTCATTCATATCAGTAAATTACAATGCAGTATGGTAAATCAGTGTAGCGCTGCGGTGTTTGGGCCCAGGATATAAAAGACCAGGGCCACACACTGTTAACCAAATCGCACTGATCAGAACTATCGTACTAAGAGATTCCATAAATACCGTATATACTCGAGTATAAGCCAACTCGAGTATAAGACGAGGCACCCATTTTTGCCTCAAAAATTAGAAAAAATGATTGACCCGAGTATAAGCCGAGGGGTTGGGGGCAGTATGCCATGCAGACACCCACATTACCTTTTTACTATAGGTGTTGGAAACTACAACTCCCAGCATCCAAGCATGCTGGGAGTTGTAGTTTCCAAACATCTACATGGAAAGGTATTAGGGTGGGGGACAGTATGCCATACAGTAACCCTAATACCTTTCCACTGTAGATGTTTGGAAACTACAACTCCCAGCATGCTTGGTTGCTGGGAGTTGTAGTTTCCAACCACCTATAGTAAAAAGGTATTGGGGGTTACTGTATGGCATACTGTCCCCACCCCTAATACCTTTCCACTGTAGATGTTTGGAAACTACAACTCCCAGCATGCTTGGTTGCTGGGAGTTGTAGTTTCCAACCACCTAAGTAAAAAGAAAATGTGGGTGTCTGCATGGCATACTGTCCCCCCAGCCCTCCCCCCAGTACCCCCAGCCCCCTCCCCCAGTCCCCCCCAGCTCACTTACCCGTACCTGGTCTTCAGTCTTCCTCTCTCTGCAATCCAGAAGCAGCCGCGAGTCTGGCCGGCAGTTCCATTACTGCTTCACGCTGCGCGATGATGTCATCCCGCCAGCATGCGTGATGACGTCATCGCGCAACCGCGAAGAACTACTGGAACTGCCGGCCGACTCGCGGCGCCTCTGGATGGAAGGAGTTGCTACTGACTCGAGTATAAGCCGAGTCAAGGTTTTTAGGTTAATTTTTAAACCTAAAAACCTCGCTTATACTCGAGTATATACGGTAATATAATTTACACTGTATTCTTCTGATTTGCAAAGCACCAACATTTTGTCTGTAATCACACATTTGTTTCACTAGGAAAAGGGGGCCTTTTTGGCTTCTGGGACCATTGGAAAGTTTAGGCTTGGGCCCCATGCACTGGTTCTACATTACATCAACATTCATTATTTGCAATGGCCATTAAGGGTATAATGTTGACCGCAAATTGACTGCATGAATGTTAGGAGGTAAGTCGACTAATGTATGGCCAGCAATAAACAGAACTAGAACAAATCTTAGAGAACATTTAGAAAGGGAAAGTTTAAAAATAAACTCAGAATTTGTCTTGAAAGGCTGCACAAAGCTCTATTAATGTGAGTGTCTGTGTGTGCTGTGAGTTTTAAAACATGCCCCTGACACAGGCAATCAGGACTGGTAATCAGTTCTGACTAAGACTGTGACACAGCTGAATCCAGCTAATTGCAATCAAGACAGTCTGCTCACAGGTTAATCAAATCGACTATATTGGCTTGAATTTGGCCTCAAAGGCTGCATTTCGGAAGCTATTATATGTCTGTGCTGCTGGTTTTACAAACTAATAATCTTGCTATGGTAATAAAAGTGGATCTTTATATTTCATAATTCATTCTGATTCAATACATATATTTTTAGTAATGTGTTTATAGTTGCCATGGAAACAGAAAGGTGGGCTGGGTGTTGGAGTGTATCAGTCAGTGTATACCTGTGTCTGTGGTGTGAGGGGGTATGTTCATAAATTTAAAAATTAACGTTTTTAATGGTTAAGGTATGGTTGCCATAGAAACTGAAGGTAGGTTGGTGTAAGGATCTTACCTGCCGCGCTCCCGCGATGTTCCGGGACTGGTGACGTCACCGGCGCCGGACGTCGGCCGGCGCGATGATTCAAATAGGCACTCGCAGAGGGAGCGAGTGCCTATTCGTAGACCTCGCTACCAGACTGTCTAGTTATCAGTCTGTAGCACTCCTTACCTTCATTGGGTCCAGCCTTGTATCCAGCATTTCTCCTATCATTGTATCCAGCATTGTTCCAGCCATTGTTTCAACTCCATTGTATCCAGCCATTGTTCCAGCCATTGTATCCAGCCACCAGCCATTGTATCCAGCATTTCTCCTATCATTGTATCCAGCATTGTTCCAGCCATTGTTTCAACTCCATTGTATCCAGCCATAGTATCCAGCCATTGTATCCAGCATTTCTCCTATCATTGTATCCAACATTGTTCCAGCCATTGTTTCAACTCCATTGTATCCAGCCATAGTATCCAGCCATTGTTCCAGCCATTGTATCCAGCATTTCTCCTATCATTGTATCCAGCATTGTTCCAGCCATTGTTTCAACTCCATTGTATCCAGCCATAGTATCCAGCCATTGTTCCAGCCATTGTATCTAGCCATTGTATCCAGCATTTCTCCTATCATTGTATCCAGCATTGTTCCAGCCATTATTTCAACTCCATTGTATCCAGCCATTGTTTCAACTACATTGTTCCAGCCATTGTTCCAGCCATAATATCCAGCATTGTATCCCGCCATTGTTTCAACTCCATTGTTCCAGCCATCGTATCCAGCATTGTATCCAGCCATTGTTTCAACAACATTGTTCCAGCCATTGTATCCAGCATTGTATCCAGCCATTGTTTCCACTCCATTGTTCCAGCCATTGTATCCAGCATTATTTCCAGCATTGTATGCAGCCATTGTTTCTACTCTATTGTTCCAGTCATTGTATCCAGCATTGTGTCCAGCATTGTATCCAGCCATTGTTTCCTACTCCTTTTGAATCCTGCCCTACAGTCTAAACTCCTCCTAAAAAGTACAGTGAACCTCGACCCTTCGGGACTCAATTCGTTACAGTTGGTTTGTGAAGGTGTATCAGTAGGTGTGTGTACCTGTGTCTGTGTGGTGTTAGGAGGTGTCTTTTGCATTTATGACCTAAACTAACTTTTTCTGAGGACTGATCAAATGTTTTTCGACTATAGTTACCATTTAAGTATGGCTGTCACGTAAATGGAAGGGTAGGTCAGTAGGTCTGTGTACCTGTGTCAGGTCGAGGGGTATGTGTTTTGGTGAACGTAAAAATGAAATATCCACATTTGAGGAATGTATCCATTATAGTCAATGGGAAAAATGTCTTGAACGCAGTAACGCTTCCACGGATTGCTTTGTAGATTCCACACGTCTCCTATGTGTCCCGCATGTCTGGACGTTTGTGTAATTAGCTCAAAAACTGTGTGAGGGGGATATAAAAAAAGCAGAAGAATAAAAGGGAAAAAGAAATAGAAAGAACAGGAACCTGTCTCTTCAAGCCAAATTAAATATAGGTATTAAAATCAGAATAGATTATAAAATGTAAATGTCCTCTTTCATTAAACGGTATCTCCACTCACAAAAGTGCCTTAGTTTTTTAGGTTTAATTGAAGAACTGGAGGTAAAGGAGCTTACCTCCCAGTCATTAATTAAACAGTCAGGATCAGACAGGGAAGTTAAGAGTACAGAGCTTGCACTGCTTGCATGCGCACGCATACAGTTCAAGCTCCATTGGGACCTGTCAAAGAAGCCAGAGAGATCGCTGCCTGCTCCTGACTGTTTAATTGAAGAACAGCAGTTAAATTAAACTAAAAACATCTGAGGCACTATTGTGCAATGATTTAACATTTACCTGTTATGCAGGCCAATGGTCGCTTGTCTCTGCCTTCCAGGAACTGCTATTCAGAATAACCGGGAGGAAGAGAGATGGGGTGCAGATCCTGTTAGGTCCTACAGCATATTTACTATTGTGGTTTTGGGGTTTGGAGGGGAGATTTACTTGCGTTAACTTTTTATTGCAGGGGTAAATGAGCTTGATATTGTTGAGCGATCGATTGTAAAACTAGGAAATAGTTATCGATATTTTGAGCAAAAAATATTGATCCAGTTTATGTTAAGTGGTTGGATGGTCCCACATGTTACTCATGGACCGGTTACAAGTGCCATTGTTTATTTGTTTTAAAACAACTATTGCTCTGATGCCAAAGCAATTGTCAACAAAATCTTACCAAATCTTACCAGGTATCACTGAAAACCCAGGGGCACTTTAACAGGGAAAGGCATCTGAAACAAAATGCCTCTGGTGCTGCCTCTCTTGCCATCGCTCTTTATAGGTGAGTGGGGCGGCACATGCACATAATTCCATTGCACAGGTTGCCAGTTTCCTGAGCAATATTTTCAACATTTCTAGAACTATTTCTATTTCAGAACTATTTACTTTTAAAAATGATGTGATTAACCTAAAGCCAAACAACTGTGGTTTCCTACAATTAACAGTACACACACAAACAGATAAATAATCTCTACTGTATTGGTAAATAAAAAGTGACATTTGCACACAAATGAATAAATATTTAGCAAGTCTCTTAAAACCAGCAGTTTATATTGCTTCTTTAATGTAAATTAAACTGTAGATTTTTTTTGTGAAGCAAAAAAAGGGGCACAGTAGGTGAATGAGCAGCGCAACCTGGAATCACGCCGGGGCATTTTTTAACGATCTAAAGCTAATTTTATTAAACATATTTAAGAAAGTTGCACATCAGATTAGCTTTGCCAAATTTAATTTGTGTAGCCCTTAACTAAGAGGTTTAGGGGGCGATGCAATATTGGGCGCAAAATGCACAAGTCGGTGTAAAACCCACGTTATCTGATGTATGATCCGGTTTGTGTGGGTTTTACACTGAGTTTGCGTTGCCTGCGCCATTTCCGAGAAAGTACGCAAATAGCGTGGCACAGGCGATGCAAAACCACCTTAAGTAAAGTTTTGCGCTACTATGAGAAATTTTACGCCATTGAATAGGAGGCTTTAGCCGACGCACTTACCAGAGATCCCATGAAGTACAAAATCTTGCACAGGGATTTTTGCATTGCGGGAATTCTGGCAGGTGAGCTGCATCGGAAGAAGCTATTGCATCGCCCACTTAGATTTTGATATATCCCAAAATGCAGAATTTAAGTCTCCTTTCACCCCCTACTCCTCCCCTTACCTACTAGCCTAATAAAACCTGGAAGCAGGGGTGTAGGTGCCAAACTGCAAAAGTTTGGACTCCCCCATACACACACCTTAACACTGCTTGGGGGTTGCAGGGGCAGTAGTACCACCCCTGTTTATTAGCTATCAAATGGGCTAGTTTGTATGTTCCCACTAAAGGTGGCCATAGACATATTCATATTATTGCACGGTTGTGGCCGACAATATCGATCAACTGAAATTTCCGCCTATACACAGAGCGATAATTGGCCAATACCCAGTTGCCCAATAATAATGCTGCATCTATGAGTACATGTGAAACTATTAGAATTGCCATAGTAGAACTGAAATCAACCCACAAACTACAAATCAAAACTCCAAATGCATCAGATATACCCTCAACAAAAACAAATTAACACAACTACAATAATGGGGCTACAAAGACAAGAAACACCAAAAGGATTCAACACCCATAAGGATCCAAAAATAACGTATCCCTAAATTTCATAATCTACAACCTGAGACATTATGTAACAGATGACCTAACTCCCCCAAGAATACTTCCATCAGAAGGGTAAACTATGAACAAAACTGAAACATGTACTTCCACAACAACACAACAGCTGAATCTAACAAAACCCATCTTCATACAATGGACCTTAGCAAACACCGAATAGAAATGGACCAACTACCCGCAACTCAGGATTACCTTAAAACCCCCACTTCAAATGGGACGACTAATACTGGAACCTGAAAAAGCTCCAAACAAAAATCCTGGTTCCAAAAACAACACAACAGGAACCCGATCCTAACCCACACCAACCCTACGAGCCTAGTTCAACTAGACTCCCACCCCACTAAATTGCGGTGAAACCTCACCGTTATTTGTCTTATTGTGGGAACTACTCCCACCCGTTACATCAGAATGTTATATCTATTGTTAATACTCTTCGAATTTTATGTTATTGATTTATGTTTATTTTTTGTCTCCACATTTAGAAACAATACCTGGCTTTCCCTCCGCGACTCCTCAACAGATGCACAGACATCTTCTTGGGCAAACACAGACTCCTCCTCAATCCACAATATGGACAAGGTAAGCACTCCTAACGGATTGGCAGGGGACAGAGGAGATTACACTTGCATACAAAACACCCCCAAACCATGACCAAACCAACTCTCAAGATCCTCACCCACAATGCCAAAGGTTTAAACGAACCAATAAAAAGGCGAATAGCAATGCAGTACTATGAGAGAGAGCAAAGCGATATAATCTTTATCCAAGAAACCCACTTTGTGAAGGGAGCAGAGCCTTTCCTCCCCAGCAAAAAATTCACAACACATTATTTCTCCTCTGTCCCGGTAAAGAAAGGAGGAGTCGCAATACTCATACACAAAAGAATACCCTTTACAATGATACGATGCGATAGAGACCCAGAAGGGCACTATTTAATAATACAAGGTTTGCTAAATTCTAAACTTTACACACTAACAAATATATACGCCCCCAACACAAACCAAGCACCATTTTACAAAACTTTAGAAGAAAAACTCTTGGGTCTAAACCTAGGCACTCTGATCTTAGCAGGCGACTTTAACACAGTCCTGGACTCAAGGGTAGACAGATCCTCGGTCTCCTCTCTGGCCAGGCCGGCTGCCCCGTCCAAACCCCTCTGCTCCTTGCTTAAAACACTCAACCTATGGGACGCCTGGAGGCTACAACACCCCAAATCAAGACAATACACATTCTTCTCCCACCCCCACAAAACATACACCAGGATAGACTATATATTTATAAACTCACAACTAATCTCCTTTCTTCACAACACAGAAATCGCACCCATCTCATGGTCCGATCATGCCCATGTCTCAGCAGATTTCCTCTTACTACAACCCTCCCCATACCAACACCAATGGCGAATGAACGAAGCACTATTCCTAGACAAAGACGCCCTCAACAAAATTGACACAACAATAAAACTATACTTTCAAGAAAACAATAACCCTGAAACTCCAACCACAATCATTTAGGCGGCACACAAAACAGTCATAAAGCTAGGTACACACCTAGCGATTTTTCCTCCTGACCGACCGTTCGATACTTTCGAACGGTCGGCCAGGAGGAAGGACTGTCGGTCGCGGCAAAAGCAGCCGCGTCCGATAGTCACCGCGACCGATCGTGCGGTCCATAGAGGACCGCACGATCGGACAAGGTTTTCCACCCTGTCCGATCGTCCTTTCGTCCGATTCGGACGAACGGTCGATCGGACATGGGCACATTCGGATTCGATAATTTCGGTCCGATCGACCGATACACTGAACTATCGGTCGATCGGACCGAAATATCTAATCGTGTGTACCCAGCTTAAGGGGCAATCTCATCCAACTATCCTCTCAAGCCAAAAAACAACACAAACATATCACTACGAAACTTCTTTCACAACTCAGAACAGCAGAACAAACTTACCTCTCCCAACACTCCCAAACCAATCTAGACACCCTAAACACCCTAAGAAACAAACTAAACAATCACCTACACGTTATTGCTGAGAAAGCACTAAAATTCACACAACTCAAATACTTTGAAAAAGGGAACAAACCAGACACTATGTTGGCTAAAAAACTGAACGAGAAATTCACCCAAAACCGCTTACTACCCCTAAGAAAACAAGACAACTCATTAGTTCATAACCCTATAGATATCCTTGCACTCTTCTCCGAGTATTACACTAAACTATATAATGGCCAAACTGTAGACCACAAACACCTCCCCACAAACTTCATAACAAACTACCTCCACAAAGCAAAACTAGCACACCTCACAACACAAGAAAAATCAACTCTAGACACACCTATCACCTCAGACGAGATTAAACAAGCAATAAAGACACTCAAAACAGGCAAAGCACCAGGCCCAGACGGCTTTACAACAGGCTATTATAAAAAATTCAAAACGGAACTAACCCCCCACCTCAACTTGCTCTACAATAAAATACTACAGGGGACAGAACAAATACCCCAAGACATGCTACGAGCTAATATCGTAGTAATCCCAAAACCTGGCAAAGATACAACCCAATGCAAAAACTACCGTCCAATTTCTCTCATCAATATAGACCTAAAACTACTATCTAAAATCATAGCAACACACATAAACTCATTTCTACCACGTTTAATTCACCCTGACCAATGCGGCTTTATACCCAGTCGACAAACCACAGACAACATCAGAAAGACACTGCAACTACTCAATATAGCCCATACAAACAACCTCCCATCTGCCTTCCTGGCTCTCGATGCAGAGAAGGCATTCGACTGTATAGACTGGAACTATTTACAAGAAGTACTAAAATCCTTCCAATTCCCCCCCAAATTTTTATCACTAATATCAGCCCTATACTCAAAACAGATCTCAAAGCATGCCAAACTCAAATCTCCAAATTTATATGGTCAAACAAAAGGGCCAGATTCAATCAAACGACTATGTTAAGACCAAGAAAAATGGGCGGAGCAGCCCTTCCCTCTCTCCATCACTACCACCTGGCAGCTAGGATAGCCCAAACCCTACAATGGCACGACTCTTCCCGCAAAAACAGATGGGTAGAATTGGAACACCAACTTATCACAGATACCCCACCAAATATCACCCTATGGCTATTCCCAATACAACATCTAAAACACCCCAATCCATATATAAAATATACACTATATACCTGGCAACACACAATCTCACGATACAAACTCACAAACCCATATTCTCCACTTACACCCATCTTTCACAACCCAAACTTCCTCCCCCCCATAATGGACCAGGGGTGGTCGGCATGGAGGGACTGGGGAATCACCAAAATAACACACCTGCTTCACACAAACAGACCCCTAACATGGGAAGAAGCAAAGGTTAAATGGAAACTTCCAGAAACCGAGTGGTTTAGATATACCCAAATCATGCACTACATCAAGACCCTTTTAGCACAAAGATAACCACCCTCTCTGAACAGATTTGAACGCTTCAGCATGCATACACCCCTAGGCCCCAAAGCAATCACAATCTTATATGATATCCTGATAACGACCAAGACAACAGAGAAACTCAATGTCCAACGCCAATGGGAAACAGGGCTGGGCTCAACTCTTTCACCAGAGGATTGGAACCAGATATTTATAAATATGCGCAAATGCTCTGTTAATACCTTAATACAAGAAAAGAATTTTAAAATTCTGCACAAATGGTATGTGACGCCCAAGCAGCTTCACAGAATATTCCCAACCAGCACCCCACTTTGTTTCCGCAATTGTGGGAATCATGCGGACACTACCCACTGCTGGTGGGACTGCCCAGAAGTATCTAAAACATGGGATACCTGTTACTCAATCATTAATAGAGTATTTGCAAAAGAGGTTCCAAAAAATCCCTGGGTAGCACTCTTTGATAAAAATTAGCCCTCCCTCAATAGCACAGGTAATAAACTACTGCATTACATATGCGCATGTACTAGATGCATAATAGCAGCAACCTGGAAATCCCCAGCCCCAACTTACCAACAGTTAATAAACAAAATTGAATGGGTCTATCAAACTGAATATCTGCTACATGCTGCAAAAGGAACAATAGATAAATTTATGAAAACTTGGGATATCTGGTGTCTAAGGATGGAGGAGGAGACCTAACCGACACAATATCTTCAACGATATTCTACCCATGAATAACATCATAGCAAGCCCGGAGTCGCGGGGGGAAACACCAGTCCAATTCTACAGGGATATCTGTTGTATTCAATTAGATCAACTGGACTTGAAATGTAGTTCTTGAAGACGTTTCGCTAGTCATCCGACTGGCTTTCTCAATTCAGAATGACTTGTACAAGAATCTGTGGCAATTATGTACCCTGGAAAATCCCAATTAGCATATCACAGCCAGGTGTTAAGGGTGTGATTAGATAGTGGCTAAGAGGTGTTATAGGAACGCCCAGAGTAAGGTGTTAAAACAGCATTGTACATGGCAGACAGTTGGTGTCGAACCCCCCCACCTCTATTTAGGCTTAGTTTTGGCAGACTACAGAAACCACCTGCCATTTAACCTCCGATGCAGACAACAAAGGCTAGTACCATGCAGTATACGTCTGGATTCCACGGTTAAAGGCATCAGAGCCAAACAGATACTGCAAAAGGCTCAAACACAGCTCCTAAGTGAACGGGTACGACAGACACATTTTACAGTCAATGCTTTAATGCACAACATTAGTCAACTAGAACAGAACCTGGCCTCACAGCTACCTGTGTCCATCTGGGAAAGAGTGATGGGGTTCACCAAACAAGCACAGCTTTCTCAGCACTGTAAGGGCAAACAAAGGCAACAGAACAAGTTCTCTATTCTGTCATCCCAGAACAGCCCCAAAGGAGAACAACTACCTTGGATACAAAAGGAGGGAAGTGTCAATCATCAAACAAGGAGGAATGGGTGAGAAACTTGTCTAACAGGACCCTGACCCAGACAGAAATGGAAGTCCTTGGTAAGGGCTTGAATTTTGCCATCTCCCCTAAAGTCATCCCTGTGGTGGATATTATAGCAGCCACAGAAGCCTCAATCCACAATAATAAGGTACCACAGAGTGAGGCAGAACAACTTCGACTTAAGGTATCTGCAGCCTTAGCCAGTGCTAAAACTCCTTCATCTAACCTGACTACACAGGAAAGAAGAGCCTTAACATCCCTTAAGAAAGATTCCAGTATCACCATTCTACCGGCAGATAAAGGAAGATGCACAGTGGTACTCAACACCTCAGACTACCATGATAAGGTGACCATGCTCCTGGCCGATAACAACACATATGAGGCTTTAACAAGGGATCCCACCAGCCGTTACAAGAAAAGAGTCATAGACTTACTACAACAGCTTCAAAAGGATAAAGCCATTGACCGAGCAATGTATCATCGCCTCTACCCTGGTGAGGCACATCCATGCATATATGGACTCCCAAAGATACATAAGGAAGGGGCCCCACTAAGACCTATAGTCAGCAGCATCAACTCTGTAACATACAAGGTGGCAAAATATCTAGCTAACATCTTAGGACCTTTGGTGGGAAGTTCTAAGCATCACATCCAGAACTCTCAGGATTTCACCAACAAGATTGAAGATATAGTACTCGGTGTAGAAGAAACTATGGTGTCCTATGATGTGACATCTCTCTTCACTTGTATACCCACCAAGGAGGCTGTTGACATGGTGAGAAAACGGCTAGGCCAAGACAGCACTCTTACCAGCAGAACTGATCTCAACCCAGAACAGGTGTGTTCCTTGTTGGACTTGTGCCTGAATACCACCTATTTCAAATACAGGGATAAGTTCTATAAGCAAAAACATGGATGTGCTATGGGATCTCCAGTTTCACCTATTGTGGCCAACCTTTACATGGAGGAGGTAGAAACACAGGCGCTTAATACCTTTAAGGGCATAGCACCCAGCCACTGGTTCAGATATGTTGATGACACCTGGGTTAAAATCCACCAGAAGGAAGTACAAGCTTTCACAGAACACATTAATGCGGTGGCCCAAAACATTAAATTCACAAGGGAAGAGGTACAAAACAACAAACTGGCTTTCTTGGATTGCTTGGTAGAAGTTAAGGAAAATGGTAAACTGGAAGTAGAGGTTTACAGAAAACCAACACACACAGATCAGTATTTGATGTTTGACTCCCACCACCCTTTAGATCACAAACTGGGTGTCATCAGAACCCTGCAACACAGAGCCGAGAACATCCCCACTAGCACAGAGGCGAAGGCTAAAGAAATGAAACATCTCAGAGGAGCCCTTAAAACTTGTGGATATCCAGACTGGGCCTTTGTCAAAAGAAGTAGAAGGAAAGAAAAGAACACAAATACCAACAGTGAAGGGGAAAAGCAAGACAGGAGGAAGAACATGGTCATCCCATATGTAGCAGGGGTCTCCGAGAAATTAAGAAGAATTTTCAAAAAACATCGTATCCCTGTCTGCTTTAAACCGAACAACACACTGAGGCAGCAATTGGTACATCCAAAAGACCCAATACCAAAACACAAGAAAAGCGACATCATATATGCGGTGCAGTGCAGTGAAAGGTATGGAGTTAAAAAAAAAAAAGAGAAAGAGACAATTTTGTTTTAAATGTTATTTTATTAGTGATGATGCAGTGGACAATCTATAAGTATATAGATCTTATAATAGCAATACAATATGAAACAATGTTATATTTATAGCACCAATGTAACCAAAACTGAAGATATTTTTATTCTTTTATTTTCATCTTTGTTTACTGCATATAATGACCAAAAACTATAATAAAAAATTTATTGAGAAAAAAAGAATTGCCATAGTAGTTCACACAGGTAGATCTTTGTTGGAGGCCGGGCCCCTGACCCACCCCCTCCCCAGAATATGCATGATCAGCTGTTTTTAAACGTATTGCACGTATGCAGTAAAGTTCCCCCTATACACAGAGCGATAATCGGCCATTACCCGGTTGCCTAATAATAATGCTGCATCTATGGGCACATGTGAAACTATTAGAATTACCATAGTAGTTCACACAGGTAGATCTTTGTTTAACATTTGAGTAGCATCAGGTGCGTAACTGCAGGGGCCTGGGCCCCTGACCCACCCCCTCCCCAGAATATGCGTGATCAGCTGTTTTTATATATATATATTTATATATGCAGTAAAGATACGCATGATCAGCTGTAAAAGACTGGTACTGAAGCAGCAGACCGTTTAAACAGCGCATATCTTTACTGCATACGTGGTTTAGAAACAGCTGATTGTGGATGCTCTGGGAAGTGGATTGTGGACCCTCTTACTTCCTGACCCCTCCGTCATCTCTGGCTCTGCTGGCCCTATAGTTACTCTACTGAGTAACATTATGGGTATTTCAGAACAAATACGGAATTTTAGAATACTGAAGTTAGAATTTCTGGCACTCTGTTTCTAGGGGAACATAGCCCATTCCAAGTTTTCTGCCATCTCCATCTTCAAGATTTCAAGATGAAGATCGGTGGCACAAGGTGGGGAACTTCGATCAGTTCTTCTGATCAAATTTCTAATCATTTAGGTGGATTGGGAAAACATCTACCCATGTATTGGCAGCTTTAGCACCATTCATGGTAGTTGAGCAGCCCAAAGCGTAAACAGGAACCTGAAGGTAGTGGAATAGTACAATTTGCGTACACAGGTCAGCTAAGCAAATGTTTTCGAGAGGATCCCCACTCCACTGATTGTGTTGTGTAGCCAATTTGGTTGGTGAAGTATTTATTTATTGTGAAAGGGTATTTTCACTCAAAAAAGTAACTTCCCTTTTTCAGTTTAATTGAAGAACAGGAGGTAAAGGAGCTATGTGGCCCTTCTTCAATAGTCCCACCCATACAACTTGTGTCAACATCATTTATGTGATGTTCCCCCAAAAGACAGGCTGCTTGGCGGTCTGTTCTGTTTTATGGAGAGGGAGGCGACCAGGAGACCTCCTGCAGTACAAAGCCTGTTGCTCCCTGATTGTTCCGGCAGGCAGAGGCACTGCAAGGGGATCAGCACCCTGAGTGAAATACCACTGTTACCTCCCCACAAGTACTCTCTCTGGGCACATTCTCCTGAGTACGAAGTGCACCGCTATTGGCTTATAATGACAAAGTTGTCAACGCCCTGAGCAGGTTTTTCTGCCTCATGGACATAGCACCCCTGCTGACAGGACATGGTGGGGGGCTGGTACACATGCTAGATAATAGGGGCCCAACATGCAGCCTGCAGGACACATGTGATCTTATCAACAAATTCTGTGATTTGTGGGACTTTGTGCATGGAGCCAATGCAGGGGTGGTTGCATGCCATGAATTCAGGTAAGTTGGGCACCCCTGTGTTAGATTGTTAACAAAAACAGTTGTTTTCAGACCATTTGGCTGAGTACAGACCTTAAGAATTAAGAAAAAAATGAACTTTAAATGCTAAATAACATACTGAATCCTGTACACCATGTCCATGTAACTGTAGATAACTGTGAATAACTGTGGGTATCTGCATCATTTCACATGAATACAGTCTGCTCTAAAACATACATTCCAAATACATAAACAGAATTACCTAGACAGAGTTAACAGCATAAATCACCAAAGGTTTATAGTGTCAGCGAGAAATGATTCAACACTCTACTGTGTATGAAAAATCATAACAATCATGATTAAAATGAGCACTATTTCTAGACAGAGAGACTTTGCAGAAAAGATATGACTATGCTAGTTATGACTAAGTTTAGTGAAGTTATTAATATATACAGAACCTCAGAGATAAGTAATTTACTCAGAGCCACTAGTGCTATTGTAATGCTAATTTCATATCAGGCTTGTGGCTCAAGGTAATTTGTGATCTGATCTTACCGTGCATCCATTTGCTGACGTTACAAAATGATTTGTGCCAGCTGCATTGGTGGCTTTTGTAAAAATCGTGCTGCCCTTGCAAATCCTCTTCTGATGTAGTGCTAGACTATTTTAAACGCATTAGGTAGGCAATTCATTTTCCCAGGGGGGCCACATTGGAAACTGAGTCTTTTGTGGAGAGAGTAAACCAATAGGCTGCATTCACATCTCAGTTTAAAACTGTGGTGTGCAATTTTTCCAAAAAAGTTGGGGTTATATAAAAGGCTTTTTGTCATATCTTCAAACTGACACTATATCCCATCTGTAAGTAAAATTTAGGATAAGTTACTGCTGGAAAGGTTCAGCTTGTAGTTAGGTGACCAGCTTTGCCTGCATTAAAGGAGCTCCCCTTCTCAACCAGGGCTGTCTCTAGACTTTTTAGCACCTGAAAGAAAATTCCGAATGCTGCCCCTGCCCATCCCCAACGTGCCACCAGAATTGGTATGGTTTTATATTTGAAAGTGGGTGGTGCTTTGTCCAGAAGAGGGGTGTGGCTTGTCCAGAAGTGGGAGGGGCTATATACCCATTGATTTAACTAGTGTCATTATCATTGTATGTACATATCACGGTTTGGACAAGAGTGCATTGGACTTTGGCTTCTATTTAGGCTATTACCTACCCCATGTGCAGGGCAATCCATCCCAAATGAAATTGCATACAGCTGGTAGCACACTCCGATTTCCATAAAAACGTCTTTATTACCACAGTAATAATGTTACATAAAAGCAAACCGACTGACGCGTCACAGTATTACTTCCAGAATTTGATAATAAAGAAGTTTATACGGAATCAGCCTTTGTCAATTTGTGAAGGAGCAGTTTATAGAGCGCGCTACCAGCAGAAAAAACCCCCAAAGGGCTTGGGCCGTTGCACCTGGGCCACCCAAAAGCAATTGTGAGTACGGACATATATGCATTTATAGAGATGTTAGCAATGTATAGCCTGTGGTTGGCTGTATGGGTATTGTAGCTGAGGATCTGAGGTTTTCTATACACCCGGATCACTGTTATAAAAAAGTGAGTGTTTGAACACACCATTAATCACATTGTTGTAATAAGACTAAGGGGACATAGTAGCATTTTGATATATATTTACTGCAGGGCAATACACTCTTTTTATTAATACAGGCAGTGACAGCATTGCCTCCACTAATATAATGAGTGCATTGCCCTGCACATGGGGTAGGTAATAGCTTAACAGGGCTAAACAGCTATCAACTACCAATGTGAGCAAGCAGCTTGAGGCCGGAATTCATTGCAGAGGCAGTGCAGGGATGGCAGTTCCCAGTAGTACACTACGGCTGTGTGATGGCGTCAGCATGCCAGAAACCTCATAGAAGAAAGGTAAGAGGCAGAAACCTTTTTACACACAGGCATGCTCTTTTCTCTTCACTTTATGGGACTTTGGTTAGACACTGCAGGAGAACCATTTGGAGCATAGGGGTAAGGTAAGGATTAAAGGGGAAGTTCAGTGCAAATACATATGCTTTTCAGAAAAAAGAGCAGTATTTTTTCATCCCATTGACCTTAATCTGCTAATTCAGCATTTTGTCTGTGTATAAATAAATGCAACTGAAATACTGACTTCCTGTTTGCAGGACCCCTAGTAGAGACCGTTATGGTCTTGCCCTTGACTCAGCACCTGGGTTCATTCAACTAACAATTTAACAAATATTGATCATTTCCACTGAACTGTCCCTTTAAACACTATACAGTGGGGCCAGCAGTGGGGAAATTTTTCGTTTTGGGGGTGGACATACCCTTTAAACTCAGCAGGAGAGGAGGGGGAGAGATAAAAATATATAAATATACCAGGTAGAAATTGGAAGTGAAAAACAGAACCCCAAAGTCACAATAACATCAAAGCTCTCACCAGTAAAGGCTTTTGGTACCCATGTTAATTTCACACCTAAACAAAGCAGATCTCACAAGATTTTAACAGTCAAAGTGTAGTCCTTTTTTCTACCAATCACAAAGCATGATCATCACATGTTTGCTCACAGTTGATCCAACCCTTTGAAATGTAGAGACCAGGGATGGCATCACTTACATCACATGTCCTTTGTCCGCCAATCTACTAAAGAATACATAAACAGCTCCTGCTATAACTAACTTTTTTGATTTGTTGGTAGAAAGCATGTGCCCTTCCATAATTATTGGTTCTGTAATAATACCTATAAATACTCACTAATGTCAACAGCATGGAACAGCAAAGGGTATAAAATCAACTGATTTTTTAAAATGGGGGAGAATATGTAGAATAACTAAGAAGGCATTACACAAACTAACAATTTAACAATTATTGACAATTTCCACTGAACTGTCCCTTTAAGTATTTATTTCTTTGAAAGCACCTAGGTCGTTTGTGTATTTGGAGGGTCATTTGACCAGTGCCACTCATTTGGACTTTGTTGCTGACAATGTACCAGTCTTCTGATGGCTACTTCCAGCAGGATAATGTCATATAGCTCACATAGCTCAGATTATCTAAAATGGTTTCTTGAACATGACAATGAGTTCACTGTACTCCAATGGCCTTCAGTCACCAGATAGTATGTTTAGAAATACTCTCATACCTTTCACCAAAATATAGATTTCAATACAACAAAAATCAGTATACTGTTACTTATTTATTACTGTATTTTAGTTGCTCTTTAAACATTGTAAACATATCCCCATTCCATTGCTGCATTGTACCCAGTGTGAGGACTTAAAGGGGAAGTTCAGTGCAAATACATATGCTTTTCAGAAAAAAGACCAGTATTTTTTTTTTATCCCAATGACCTTAATCTTTCAATTCAGCATTTTGTCTGTGTATAAATAAATGCAACTGAAATACTGACTTCCTGTTTGCAGGACCCCTAGTAGAGACTGTTATTGTCTTGCCCTTAACCCAGCGCCTGGGTTGATTCAGTTGCTCAGTAGAGATCTGAGCACGTTTGACCCATCCAACAGCCAATCAGTAGAAATGACTGTTAGGAACATTCCAAGGATGCGGTGCATTCTGGGAAGAAGGACCATTAGAACCTGAAATGTCAGCTCACTAATGTCAACAGCAGGGAACAAGCAAAGTGTACGAAATCAACTGATTTTTCAAAATGGGAGAGAATATGTAGAATAACGAAGTATGCATTACACAAACTAACTATTTAAAAAATATTGATAAAGTTCCTCTGAACTATCCCTTTAAGGTGGCCATACACATATTCGATTTTGCTTACCCGACCGAGTGCTCCTGTGACATTCGATCGATTATGCTGGAACCGCCTCTCCTGTTCTTCTATGCACAGAAGAACGGGAGAGGCGGTTCCGGCAGGATCAAACGAATGTCGCGGGAGCGTTCGGCCAGGTAAGTAAAATTGTATATATGTATGGCCAGCTTTAGCATTTAAGGTCCCCACTCTGGGTTCTACTTATCGGAGGAAAAAACAGAGCGAGGGAAGGTGAGTATGATTCTCCTTTAACCCCATTAGAAAGTTACAACAAGGTTTTTTTTAGCTGCGTGCTCAACCCGAGGGTTAGTGTGAGTTTTAATTTTTTTCATTGTCCATATTTTTATAAATAGGCATTTCTGATAGGTGCAAAGATGGCTGCCCTACTCCAGCACCTGCATATTTAGATTCCACAATTGCCTGCCTTTCACATTGCTCTGCGACCTGGTTAGACATGAAGTGCACTGACTTTATGGAATGCCTGTTTTATGGAATCACACAGACTTCTTGGTTGCTTCTTTTCCATTGTCTTTCTTTTCCTTGTTTCCAATTTTGCCCTTTGACTGGGGAGCTGATTGAAACAAAACAAAGACATACTGTTTGTAGAATAATTAAACGGCTACAAGAATATTAACTTTTGCAGTAAATCAGTTTAAAAAATATATAGTGAAGACATGGAATAAATAAACAAAATATCTCAAATAGTATACATGCCACTCTATGGTGTGTTAGATATAAAGTGACAGTATATTGAGTTGATAGGGTTGCAAGCATTTACAATTCAAAAACAAATTATACTGAGATCACATGATTAGATCCCTATACATTTGTTATGTATATACATTATGCCACAGACATAATGTTGTGAAAAGTGCAGATTTGTTCCAAACAACATGTTTTAGACTCACACGTCCTTAGACCTACCTCCCTGGGTGGCCACATATAAGAGCAGTGCACGGACAGACCACTTTGCTTCAGTGTACCTGCTTGATGTTTAAAGGGTATGTCCAGAAGAGGTGAAGGGAAGTGGTGGAACAACTGAATTAACTTTTTTAGGGTGCTGAGGAAGGGACAGGGCATCCCGAAATGTTGTATCCGCTGTTTAATAAAATTTTGGATTCACCATTGTAGTGTGCTCCCTCATATCTTCTTGTGCTAAGAATTATTCCTGCATACCACGTGTGCTAACACCTCTCCCGATTGCTTTCCCTTCTGTCTGTGAGTGCGTGCCTATTATAAAGGTAGAAGGGCTATTAGAGATGGCTTTCTTTCAGGATGGAGAGCTGTTGTGTGCAAACACATGGGAAGTGCTACTGCATCACAGTATTTTAGCTGGTCATACACATGAAAGATATTCAGCAAATCAGGTTGGATTCTACAGGACTTGCTAAATATCGGAAACCTGTATGGCACAAAAATAGTAGATCATGATAGCGACATATAACTGCCATCGGCATTGTGAACGGTTCCCTTTACTATAGTAGAGAGACTTAGGGAATTACCACAAATGTGTATTTGCAAATTGCTGCCAATTCACAATGAGATTTCAATGGAACCCAAGTTCTGGATGGGGGGTCACATGTGTATGGGCAGCTTTGCTCCTAACTCCCCAAGTATTATAATTTTATGGTAAAGGATGTCTATGTATTCACTTAAGTGGTGCTTTAAAAAACATCTGTTTGCAGCTATAACACCAAATCTCCATGACTTAATTAATTGAACTGGACCAATAACCAAGTTAATTTTGTGGATTGTGCAAGTGAACTTGGAATCTGCAGAGAAAACTAACACAGTTCTGAGAATTCTGTACAATAGTCTGTCCCTACTGCTACTCCCAGGACACAGGAAACCACATTTACTCCCACGAGTTGCCAGAGCCTGTCTTCTAATTGCAATTTCACCCTTGGGGGGGGGGGGGGGGTCACAAGCTCCCAAATGCTTTTCAGGCCATTCCAGTTGTTCCCAAAGGCATTTAAAACTCTGAGATTTCACATTTAGTAAATAACAGGGCAGAGGGACAGCTAAATGTACTCTAGCATGTATTACTCTATAACTGTATAAGCAACAATCTGCAGATTTCTCATGCTTCCTTGTTTACCTGGAAAAATACAGGCCTCCTGTTCCAAGCTTTTTAAATTAGTTTGGCATTGACAACAATTTAAAAAAAATTGCTTCTAGAAGCCTGATTGCTGCTCTCACATCTGTGTTAGTGTAGCAATGTGCTGCCTCCTGCCCATACAGAAGCAATGCACAGATGCTTAGTTTATGACAGACGGTCCAAAAGGAAATTAATTTAAACCACAAGACATGATTTTGTACCAAAGGCATTTCCTTACCCTTCTCCCCTGCTTCTAAACCACCTATAATTTTATGTAATGTGTTCTGTAACTATGACACACCGGTGACTTTCTAAATTGCTTTTGCCTTCTTATAGAGTGGAGGGGACAAAGATTTAGTCCAGCAATCATATTATTGCAATTTTAATATAAAATCCATTTTGAATAGAACTGTATTAGATAACAATACAACACAATGGATGGGTCTTGTTTTTATCTTAAATGTCTGTATTTACTAAGAATTATCCCAACAGAGCAGTGTTTCCATCCAGAGTAACTGGGCTAGCATTTGTCTGAAATAAAATCTATGCCACCAAGATTTTGATAAGACTGATCATGTGGCCTATTGTAGATTGTACATTTCATACAGTTTATTGAATATTCAATATTGTATATCTGGATCCCATTGACTTATATATATATTTATATATATTTTGGTCGCTGTGAGTATGACTATAGATTTTGTGGACTGATTGACTAGACTAGTCAGTGTACCAAGGTACAAGGGGATCAAGAGAAAACATTGTCAGGTCAGGGTTTTGGAGTAAGGGCAGGCAACAAGCAGTCAAAGGCGAGTAACAGGCAGAAGTCAGAAACCAGAAGAATACGGAATAATAACACACAACACGAGTCAAGCCAGTCTAACCATCTTATGTACTAAAAGTAAGATGCAGGTAGGAACAGAATAGGCCAAATCAAATTTAAAAATGGTGCGAAAACCCGAACCGCCAATTGGAAAAAATATCACAGAAACTTCCGCGGACTGCCGAAAGTGTTCACGCCACTGCATGAACAACCGGAAGAGCCCTGAACAGCCGTGGAGGTGCAGCATGGAAGCAATGACTACCATCAGTTACTGGCACACCCCCACTAAGAACAGCAACATTGGATGTTTCCCTAGCGTTAGCAGTTAAATATCATTATCCATCTCATTTACAAATCAATCTGTCATATGGAAAAAGCTATCCAGTTTGTATGGAGTCCAGAAGGTAATAGTGATCACCCTGGCTAGGTTATACTGTATACTGAATGTGTTCAAAATAAGCAGGGTGAGTTTAGTTTTTGCCTTTCTCATGATATCCCAGGTACAATCAGCCTCTTCCTATGATGAACAAATACCTTCATTCCCCTGCATTTGTTTATCATGGTGCCATTTTTGGTACTGGTATCAATTAAAACAACCTATTCCTATATCTGTGGTATTCAGTTAGATCAACTGGACTTGAAGTTTGGTTATTGTCAAGTCCTGTTGATCTAACTGAATACCACAGCTATACCATGCCCTGGATGAATGAGAACCTCCACAAACTTATTGATATGTTTCCTAATAATAATAATAATTTCTAATCCTGCACTTCTTAATGTTGGCTTGATATTTTTTTTCAAAGATATTTTGTATAGTAAATGCACATCTAAGGCTCCATCGAATCCAATGGACTGGCGCCTGAAAGCCTGAGGTGGGGTTGTATATGCAACAGATTGAAGATCTCGTAAGACCTTAGGGCAGGCAGCATATTAACTGCAAACAAATCTTGGGCTTCATGTTTAAATAAAATATTTTGGCAATAAAACTAGTATATTAGCTTTAGTGATTTATATATTACAATGTTACTGCGTCTTTCATAAATAAAGGGAATGTTGATAGAAATCATTCCTTATATGTCTCTTACAATAAGCACACGCCTAGAACTTCTAGTTTAGTAGACAGAACAAGAAAAATATATCAGAATATCTACATCCAAGCATATTGCTATGTGCTCTTGATTCTTAGGTAAGAATGTTAGTGCATAGTTCAAAGACAAACTATGTGCTGCAGGCGAATAGCTAGAGATAAGCAGAGGATCAGGATGTACAATAGTACGATAACAGTTTATAACTCATTAGGAGAAGTGACACATAAAATGAAAGAATCCCTATTTAAGTAAACAGAGAGCTGCTAAAAGCCAAAGGAGGTACAAAGTGCCTCAAAGAAAGGTACAGTACATGGTCTGCTGTAAGACTTGCCGGCATGTCTTTATAATTGGACAGCGTTTCTAATGTGCTAACAATGAAGAGTTTAATACTAGTTAACAATCATCCAGGTTTATAGTAGAAAGCAGAGATACATAAACATGTTCCCATAGTTTGTTTGCAGCAGCCAATGACATAACACAAATTCAGGACAGTATGATAACTCAAGCATTGACAAATACACTCAATAAAGCAAACTGCACGAGTTGCTATCAGGTTCTATAGCAGCCATGCTAACTGAAGATGGGAATAGTGAGCGGATATCATTCAGGCTCATCAGCATATGTTAACCTGATTGTCGCTAGTTCACCAGGAGAGATGGAACATGCTACAGGTTTAACCCTTTTGAAATAAAAAATAACTAAAGTGGTATAAAGGTGATACCTTTATTGGCTAACTAAGATAATCACAGCAAGCTTTCAGAACATTCTAGTTCCTTTTTCAAGCTTGAAAAAGGAACTAGAATGTTGTTGAAAGCTTTGCTTTGATTATCTTAGTTAGCCAATAAAGGTATCACTTTTATAGCACTTTTGTTATTTTTTATTTCAAAAGGGTTACCTTGTAAACATTTTGACTGGCTAACACGGTACACCACCTTTCCCTGCGTCTACAAAGTTTTTTTTTCCCACACCTGCCAGAGCAGGAAGACTAACATTGAAACCAAGTGGAATGAAGCAATAAAAACAGTGGTGAGGTTAATCAGCAATTAGGTAGTAATTAGTAGACAAAGTGGATAGCCGGGCAAAACCGGAGACACCCCACCAACCTGGACCGAACAGGAAACGCAATAGTAGAAATAGAAGGTAGAAACAAGCTCATATATTGCAAAACTTAAACATTTATTGAATTATACTGAAATGCACCACGGTCTGGGGTAGTATCAGGAAGGGGATTGTGTATTTCAGCATAATTGAATTAATGTTGCACTATATGAGATTGCCTGTACCTTCTATTTCTACTATGAGGTTAATCATCAGCATGCTTATACAATGTGTGTATTTCTGGTCCCTAATAACATAGCATAGGGTGTAATAAATGGTGTAATATAAGTATTACATCACCTCTCCATTTAAAAGTCTAATTATTATATACAGGTTGCAGAACACAGGGTAAAATAATATGCACACAAAAATCTGTAAATATATTTCTAGATAATGAAGATCCATTGTTTAGGAAAAATAATGTATCCTTTAAAACATGTAAATACAGTATATATACAGTATGTAGACCTATGTATATGTTTTATTTCCCATTTTATCCTACCATTTTAATTTTTGTTATTTAATTAATCTAAAATGTAACTTAAATGTTAAAAAGTGACTATAAGTTGTTGAACATTGTTATATTAATCTTCAATAAAAAATAATCAGGGAGATTCAATAAAAGTTCTTATCGCTTAAAATGGTGCTAATTTTGCCCCAACCAATCAGAACTTATTTAACATTTGAAAGCTAACATCTGCTTGGTTGGGGAAAAATTAGTACAAATTTTAACGATAAGAATGTTTATTGAATAACGCTGAATGTTTATAAAAAAAAATCTGTAAATATAGGTAATACAGTATGTAGGCCAACATTTTATTTTCCAATAAGAAATTAGACTGAACAATGAATACATTTTGACCAGCTCTCTCACAGACACACACATTACAAACAAAATGTTATTATATTTTGTCCAGTTAATTAAAGCACACACATTGGGCCTTTATTAAGCTTGGTAAAGGCCAGCTGTTTCCCAAAATGCAGAGAGGGAGCTTTCATAAAATTCATTATGACAGGAAAGTAAACACCTAGAATATTCTGCATGATCATCCCAAGAATGATATTTGGTTCTTTAAATATGAAATAAAATGCCATTGTTAATGGTGGACTAATTTGCACCTCTATTATCTTACCAGTTAAGGATACAATATGAAACTAACTTTCTTAGCTTTTTCTTTAACAACTTTCTTCATTAAAATCCTCAAGATTTTTCAGTGGAAACTGCAATCATTTTTGAAGAGAAACCAGACTGTATGAAAAGAATGAGATGAAGGTCAGAGGATAATTGATCAATAACCTTATGTGTTTGTTGATGTTACTGTCTAAAAATGAAGACCTGGAGAGTGAGACCACATAATGAAAAGAAAACTAAAAAAAGTGCAGACTTTCAAATTGATTGATTGCCCAGGATCCGGATAGAAGACTAATGAATAAGGAAGGCTAAGAATGACTAAAACAAAATTATTAAAAATTATACTATCCTAACACTGGCAACATGATTACCACAAGATCTCCATGATTTAGCACTAAAGGAACACTATACTGTATTTTTAACCCTTTTGGACACAAATTATCTGGGAGGTAGGAGAGAGGTGGTGAGCTGATCAATATGCTGTTCCTGATAGCTTCCACTTGTTTTTCAGGCACTCCACCTCAATCTTTAACATTGGCACATGCTCACCTATATTAGAGATGGGGAGGAGTAACTGACATTGGGAGGGGCTAGTAGTGAACGGTCTGTCGGGGCAAAAAATCCACCCATGTGTACCCACCCTTACTTTCAATTAGGAACAATACCACTAGTTCAAATTTATTTACAGAAGAATAAATCAGAAGAATAAACTGTTCCCTATGTTGTTTATCCTCAATGAGAGGCCCCTCGTTCCAACCAATGTTAAGAATTGTACCGCATATACAGTAGTGTTATCTAACAAACCCGGCACTGATGTCGTTTTTTTCTAGATATAGGCATTAATAAATACATTGTTATCCAAAGGATTTACAGTGGCAATTTCAGTTAGTGAAAAGTAACTGATCACATCTAAGGATAAAATGTTACTTTTAATGAATAAAGGGATGTGTTTTTAATAACTGTATGCAGCCTATTTATAAACAGGGTAGAGACATGACTATGCTTACATTTTCACGTCTCCCTGCCACATTTAATCAGTAAAAAGAAGACACACTTCTTCTTTAAAACATCTGATATTCATTAAGACACTAAAGGATTTCCAGCTACAGGAAGAAGATTTTAAAGCTCAGATAACTGCATCAGACATAAACCAGCATTTTCTCCCCACAATTTTTGTTTGTGAAAACAAATATGCTGTAAATCTCCTACAGCCTTTCCCTATTATGTCCAATAGCAAAGAGATATAAAAGAGGCAATGGATTAAAAATGGCAATGAATTATAAATTTACATTCAGCGAACAACTATTATAGGAAGCAGAATGTATGAAAACTTTAAAAAAGAACAAAGCTATTTTTATTTTATAAATAATGTAAAATAAACTCAAAGACCTTACTTAAAAGGAAATCTAATAATAACTTAAATTCTCCTTGTAATGAGGACCTGGACTGCTATACATCTTAAAGGGTAACTGTGATCTCAATACAAGTGCTCTCTACATACCTTTCAAACAAACCTAGGATGAGGTCTCTAGCTTTTCTGGATGAAGTTACAGTTCCTGGACTGGCCTGTCTCTATCTTTCTCTCTGTGACAGTAACATGATGTTCTGTGTAAGAAGCCACACCCCCAGAAATCGATTTTATTTAAAGCTAACTACAGACCTGCAACCATTCTATCCTTTCCTATACCTATGGACACCTATTTTATCTACCTATGGACACCTTGGAGAAAGAAAAAGTTGGCTAGCTTAAAAAATGATTTAGAAATTCAGGGCAGGGCTTATGATGCAACTAATGATGCTCTGCCCCAGCAGTGGGCATGCTTGAAGACATCCCGTTGGATGTAACAGGTTTTTATGAGTTTCACCCATGTGTATGACCTCCTTTTTAGTATATTACTACCTTAAAATACTGCGGGTGGTGCAAGTTCATTTCTAAATTGATGAGGCATGTTCTGGAAAAGATGTCCACTATCATCGGGCAAGTCTGGGTGTGAATATTAAAGTCTCTTGTAGGGCTGGGTACGCACGGGGCTATTATTTGTCCCAACCAATTGTTTACTGCGAGCGAGCACTTGGCCGGGACCAATGACTGTCGGACATGGCAATAGTGGCCACGGCTGACAGTCCGCACAATCAGCTGTGATTTACTAACAGACCCGATCGTCCTTTCGTCTGAACGGGCAACCAAGCTCGGTCGCACCCGGCTGCCCCCCACCATCAGATATTTCCAGCCAACTGACCGATCTATGGCACTATTTGTAGGTCGTTCGGAAATATCTACTAGTGTGTACCCAGCCTAACAGATCACACCAGCAGAACAAAGCTTATCTAAATCATAAAAGAAGCAAGAATGGCAATCTACAGTACATTCATACTTCAATGTGGAAATGGGGAGTTTAGTATAGTAAATTAGGTTAAGTGAACTTTTATAAAAATGTTAGTATGTAAGTAGTGAGATTTAGCAATTTTCCACTGGCGGCTGAATGGCATCACTTGTCATGCCTCATTATTGGATAATTAGCCATGAAGTATTGAAACATAATTTTGGTTGTAATTTTCTGTGGAATGACTGATTACTGCATAGCAGGGCAGGGGTGTATTGGATCGTAATAGAAAAAATGGTTTGGTCTTTCTTGGTCTTTCCATAACTATTTACAAAGCATAGCAAGACTTTTCTGAAACTAAACTTACTGGAAAAAAAACAAATTAAATGGCATGATTCAAAATGAAGGTTGGTCCACAGAGAAAACTAACATGTATGGAAGATGACTAATATGTGTGGCCTTATGGCACGACATGACACTGGCTGCATTGGCCTATTTAGTGTTGAAAAGAGTGGCCCAGGGGGAAATTGCCCCTTTGCCAACTGTCCCGGTTCTCCCCGTGCATGCCTCAGGCCATTAAACAGGGGAGGGGCTTTGTTTACGGATAGTAATGATATAAATTCTATAAAGAGATATTTATTTAAAGAAAGCACTTACAAAGGCAAGTGATGAATAATCCAAATCAGCACTTTTGGGGCTAAAACATTTACTTTTACTTTTTATTTATTCAATACAATTCTTATTTTTACAAATGGTACTAATTTTGCCCCAACCAATCAGATGTTATTTACCAGTTGAAAGAGCTTGAGAAAGGCCACACACAAAAGGCTGAACCGTTGCTACTTTTTGCACAGTAATTGCACTTTATGATTGAATAAAAATAATTATAAGAAGACCCTGTATGCACGAGCATCTGTACTATTATCCCTATCATTATGGATTAAGTTGGTGGCACCAGAGCGTGCTCAAAGTTTAAAGTTTGAAGCGAGCCGAGTGCATATTACATTCTGTTGTTTGGACACACACACACATATATATTATAATGGCGTGTGACATAATATACATATAATAAAGAAGAAGCATTTCATATTCTGTGTGCCAGAGTTTTTACATTGATTTTATATATATGTGCATGTGTATATATATATATATATATATATATATATATATATATATTCACACACACACACAAACACAGGAGTGATTGTTCCATATATTCTTTATACAGAATGAATGTTCAATACATGGTCGGATGTTATCTGCTCCCTCTACTGTAGTTAATGAACCGGTAGTAGAAATTTTCCATCTTTCCCAATAGGTCCAGATACTGACAATATCCCCCCCCTGAAAAATCTGTGCTTGCCCCTGATGTCATTTTTAGTTTGCATCTTCTCGGAAGTTTTCGCACATAGTGATAATTAATGGATTGTGTGTTTATTCCCATATTACTCATGACATGACAACTCTCTCCCATTTAAGAACTGTAAGCCTATGTTCGCATATAGGCGGGGTCGTAATCTTAAAAACCTTGTGGTAAAAATAGACCTTAATCCCCAAAGAACGATCAAACCAATGACGTGGCTAGCACACAAGAAAGAGGGGTGCTATAAATGTGTAAGATGCCAGGCTTGTAGCTATATGTCACCTGGGATGGATTTTCCCCATCCCCATACGGGGCGTAGATTCAAAATCAGGTCAAGATTGTCATGTCAAAGTACGGATGTGGTATATATCATCATATGCCCTTGTGGGCTGTACTATGTGGGAAAAACCACGACATTCCTCAGAGATAGGATGGCAAACCACCGTTCGTCTATCCAATCTGCATTGTCTGCCAGTACAGATTTTACTAACACTAAATATGGTGAGCAATCAGTGGCTCGCCACTTCAGGGAGTAAGGCCACTCGTTGGCCATGTTTCAATGGACGGCCATAGAACAAGTGAGTAGGGTATCCAATACATCTGAAAGAGGGAGACGGTTATTACAGCGTGAGGCCTTCTGGATTAAAAAACTGGGGACATTAGCCCCCAAGGGACTTAATGAACAGATGGCCCTATCCTGTTTTTTGTAGAGCTCCTCCTCCTTGCCTTGTCCATATAGGATTCCAGCGTAGCAGATTGATTAGAACTGCCCATATAGCAGTGTCCTCCATTAGAATTGGAGCTGTAATTTTACTGTGATTCTTTAAGTATAGGCCCAAAAGAAACATTTTATTACATATGGATGTTATCCTCCAACAATGTAACAGTTCAGGAAATACATGTATCTGATAAAATAAGTGGTTACTGTAAACCTGGTTTTAATTTGACTATGTATTTTTTATATGCCTTTTATTGGTGTCTCACTATTAAGGTGTTTTTATACCTGTTTTTATATCTGTATTATTACAATGTTTGCACTTTATAATACTTGCACCTTAGCACTTCTAGGTTTTAGAAATTAAGGTTAAGAATGTTACAGAAGCACTTTACAATATGGTATATGGGAACACACGCCGCCGTTTATAATCGGTGGCATGTCACATAATATATTATCAGGGAGATTCAAAAAAAAGTTCTTATCGTTTAAAATGGTGCTAATTTAGCCCCAACCAATCAGAACTTATTTAACATTTCAAAGCTAACATCTGATTGGTTGGGGCAAAATTAGCACCATTTTAAACGATAAGAACTTTTATTGAATCTCCCTGTTTGTTACCTAAGCTGGTCCCAGGACTTTGTACTATATGTTGCTCTTGTGAGCTAGCACCGCCCTAGGGCTTCTATGCATGCACTTCTGCACTTTAAACTTGAAACAGTAGTGTTAGGGTTAATGCTGTCAGGGGGAGGGTCACTGGGGGTGGGGCTGGGTATGTTTGAACTGTTAAATAGCACTTGCTTGTAGTGATGTCACATCCTGAGGACAGCTGCTGCAGTCAGCCGAAACATGTTGATGTTTGCGGAATAAAGTTTGTTAAAGGTCCTACGAGTGCTACTTCGTTTTTCCCATATGTGTGTATGTAAATATATATATTCACACACATACAAACACAGGAGTGATTGTTCCATATATTCTTTATACAGAATGAATGTTCAATGTTATCTGCTCCCTCTACTGTAGTTAATGAACCGGTAATAGAAATTTACCATCTTTCCCAATAGGTCCAGATACTGACAATATCCCCCCCCTGAAAAAATCTGTGCTTGCCCCTGATGTCATTTTTAGTTTGCAACTTCTCGGAAGTTTTCGCACATAGTGATAATTAATGGATTGTGTGTTTATTCCCATATTAAAAATATTTACACTAAAATCAATCGGACCATGTATCTGTTATAAAGCAACTTGAGCACCTCAAACAGCAGACTCCTGCTGTAAATGTATAAATGTGTATACATTCTTTTGGCATTGAAAAACTGCATGACCTGTTGCCTCATTTGCTTCTGATTTCTATTTCTGATCATTGCACATCAATGTATTTATAGTTTTGTTGCACAGTTCTATGTAATGTCCTATTTCTTTTTAATTATAGGGCAAAACAATCTACAATCAAAAAACAATCTTTACAGAAAAATGACTGATCCTTTGAAAGAAAGGACCTACTGGTAACAGAACACTTTGTTCTATTCGTGTACTTCCTGTGTTTATTTTTTCTCTGATCTTTGCACTTATTATTTCTATTCATCCCTAATATTAATCATTTTAAATTTAGATCCTGATTAAATTGAGATTGCTTCTTGGTAAAACCAATTTTGCTGATATTGCTAGTTGCAAATTTCCATTGATGCTGTACTGTAAAATGTAGAATAGAAATCCCCAAGCACTCCTCTTAATCCAGAAACTTTGCCAATGTAATGGCAAAGGCCTGGTGCACATGGGCTATCTTAGGGCCAATATTGCCAATGGCAGAGACCTACCAACTATATACTGTTTGGTAGTCTTCTCTACCTCTCAGAATGTGGGTTGGTCTGTCAAAAGCCCCTACACGACAAGCTGGAACAGGCAATGTAGTTCCTTGATGGTGTTGAAATCATTCAGGCAGTTATTGGTAGAATTGATCCATCATAATCCAAGGCAAATTTGTTAATTTCAGTGTACCCTATTACAAACAAAATATTTTTAATAGCTGGTTTTACTATAAATAGGTTCCATGAGAAAAAATACAATAGTTCAAATCCTCTGAATATTGGGAATTATCTTAAATTAATTGTTAAAGTTTGATAGTTTGATAGATTTCTGTACCATCTGCAGGTTCATGGAACAAAGAAAAGTTTTGACTTTTATTTTTGACAGTCAAAATTATAATCCCCGTCAAAACCGCGAAAATTTGACATTGAAACAGCCTAAATTCTTGTTTCTACAGTCACAATTTTGGTTGAAATTTCAGCAACAGTTTTCACCATTTTTCAAAATTTTTCAAAATTTTGGCTCCAAAACCAGGTACAGGATGAAACTACTACAAATCCTTAGACTTTGATTGTGTTGTAAAAAATATAATCCATGGATTAGGTGACTCACCATGGTAACCAAACGAGGCAGCCATGCTGTTAACTTTTCCCCCACATTTTTACTTTCTTCAATTGTCCTAAAAGCCCATTGGCTGGTGTGCTTGAATACTTTGTTTGCCAGTGCTCCAATCCTAGGTAGTGTATCAGTCTGAGGCAGTGATTGGTCAAACTCATTAGGTTGACCTGTCGATTAAAATATGATATAAAGTGATTATTTTGACCTTCGATTAAAATATCAAATATATCATAGTTCCACTTCCAAAGTAGTACAAGGAGACAAAGACCCTCCTTCTAACTCCATGGGGGACACACAATGAGCATGCTCATGATGAAGCTTGGGAAAGAAAAGGGGTTACAGTGTATTGTTTGTCTTCACACAGGTCTAGATTTGGTTATAAAAAAATAATATACCTCACAATCAGCAGTCTCTAGTCTATTAGTTAAGCTGTGTACACAGGAAAGATTTTTGAAAAATGACAGGCAAAATCTGTAAGCTCAGCACAGCATAGGGAGAACGTTCGGGACTGTGTGTTTCCCTTGACCGCGTCTGTGTCCCCTATAGGGAGACTACTTCTTCTGAGGGAAATTTTTGTTTTTTCCAGAAAGATCGATCAGCCGGCGGGAAAGTTCGGCGGCCTCGATCTTGTTCGGAAAAGCCACTACACACACTGATAATAAAGCCCGATACTGTCGGATTCAACGGTATGGGGGTTTTATCGCTAGTGTGTGTACCTTGCTTAGCATAGTATGTTTTATGAGTTTCTGCTTTACGTGAAGTGAACAGAATTTATGGGACGTAATGGGCTAATTAGCTTGTAATTGTTCACATTTAAATGTTTTATTCAAAGGCATGGAAGCAGATATCACAGAAAAAAGCAGTATTATAGCCTTTAGTTTAAAGCTCAGAAGCGCAATTACAATTTAGTACATGTATGATACTGACCTCTTGTGGATTAACTTTTCATTATTACTATATTGAACTACAAAGACACAAATGCATTAGATGAAATCAATGCGTGCATGTCATGCCATGTCGTGTGTGACTTCATTGCGCCACGGCCTGTTTGGTCAATGACGGCACACGCATTGGCATCATGTTGCGTATGCACTGACGTCACACGTGCGCGTGCAGCAAGGTTGCATGTGTGTGGTATGACCTGAACATACAATTGGAGGCCAAGGAAGCAGGATGAGCTAAAAGATCCTGTCGGGGCGGAGCTGCAGATGACATTATCCAAAAGGAGGAAGCCAGGAAGTTTGAAGCAATAAAGGTAGGTTCTGGGGAGGGGGGGGGGATAGAAGAAAAATGTTTTAGCCAAATTAAGTTTTAAAGACACTGCTTGCCATTAAAAAATTTTTTTAAGGTGTACATATCCTTTAAGTAAAGGGAGACTACCACAGACTAGGAACATTTTCAGCCATTTCTGAGCGATCCTGAGGCCGACGGTGAAGATTAGACAATATTGTCCCTTTAAGAATTAGTGTATGTAACCACCTTGACACTATTATTGTATAGATATATACAAAATGATAATATAGAGCAACACTCCCAAACCTCCTTTTGTTTTTTGGGTGCAATACAGCCCATAGGAAATATTTATTTTAACAAAAGCAGGTAATCTCTTACCTTGCTGGGAAAACCAACAATCCACAAGCCTTTCCATACCACAGATTGCAAGATCTACTGCTTCTCTAGCCATATGGCTGAGCCTTGTGCTGCAAGCATAGTCTGTGGCGCCATTTATTGTGTTAAAAGTGAGGTCAAAGCCAGCTGAAGCCATGCCAAAGACTTTGCCTGAAGTGTTTGTGATAGGACTGCCAATGCCACTTTTTGCGTGTTGGATTGTAGCAGAAATAGATTGTTTCATTTCAAAGGCAATCTGGAATAAATTGTGTAACACAAGCAAACACAATATTAAAAGTCCAGCATCACAAAAAAAAGATTATAATCCTTCATAATAAAGACATACCTTTCATTCCTAAATACTGCTGGTAGAAATGTTATTTTTAGAGTTGTTTACTGAACTAAACATTGTGAGTTATTGCAGACATCTTGGATTCTTAGCATATACAAAATTACAATCCATTTAATCCAAGGACCTCGGCTTTTAAAATATTTTTTGAAATGCAAACTAAAAGTACAATACAGTAAAGTGCATTGTACATTCCCGCACCCCTATTCAAAATGCCAAACCCAGTCCTGAAAACCACATACTTAATTTAATCAGTGAAAGCTATATAAATATAATCTAAATTGCATACACATATTTTAGCCCATAAATTAAGAAGGAAGTTGTATTTATTTTAACACATTAAGCTGCCTTTAAAATTCTTATGCAGAATTGCCGCAATCATAATATGAAATCACTTCTGCATTCAGCCACCACATTTCTGGATTTAAAGGGCATGCCCAGCCCCACCCCCGTATCTAGACTTTTTGGCACCTGAAACAAAGTTACAAATGTTGACACCGCCCCTTTGCCACGCCGCACGAAGGGGTTTAGTTTTAGAATTGAAAGTGGGGTGTGACTTGTCCAGAAATGGGAGTGGCTTTATACACACTGAATTGACTAGTGTCAAAACTGCCAATTTCACAATATACTGGTAGCCATGGGAATTTCATAACATACTGGAAGCCATGGGTTTTTCATTGCATACTGGTAGCCATTGGAATTTCATTACATACTGGTAGTGGTAGCCATGGGATCTTCATTACATACTGGCAGAAAATTGGCAATTGGTAGCCATGGGAATTTCGTAACATACTGGTAGCCATTTTATTACATACTGGTAGCCAGGGGAATTTCTTAACATACTGGTAGCCATTTCATTACATACTGGTAGCCAGGGGAATTTCATAACATACTGGTAGCCATTTCATTATATACTGGTAGCCATGGGAATTTCGTAACATACTGGTAACCATTTCATTACATACTGGTAGCCAGGGGAATTTCATTACATACCAGCAGCCATTTCGTTTAATACTTTATCACAAACTGGTAGACATGGGAATTTAATCACACACTGGTAGCCACAGACATTTCATCACATAATGGCAGCAAACTGGAAATTTCAGCATATACTGGGGTAGGCTATTACCTACCCTATATGCAGGGCAATCCACTCATTATATTAGTGTCGGCAGTGGCAGCATTGCCTCCACTAATATAATGAGTTCATTTCCCTACACATGGGGTATATAATAGCCTACCCAAGTATATGATGAAATTGCCAGTTTGCTGCCATTATGTGATGAAATACCCATGACTACCAGTATGTGATTTAATTCCCATGATGAGAAAGCATAGGGAGAACACTTGGGACTGCAGATTTCCCTCATCTGCGGCCGACTCCCTATGCGTTAAGTACAGGTAGGCGAACATGGGTGAGGAAAATTTTCAGGCTATTCCGAACGATCACACGGTCGACAATGAAAATTCGTCAGCCTCTGGAGTACTCGAAAATGCGCTACACATTAAATGAGTAGTAATTAATTGAGTTATAATAGATATATAAAATGTTAGGTGGGCCCTTGTGTTTTATACTATTTCTACATAGTAATTATCCTTTTAATTTAAGAGCAGAATGGATACTAAAGGCTAAGCAACACTGCTGCGTTTTTTTTGCGTTTGCGCATGCGTTTTTTTTCATATCATTGAAAACGTGGCAATGCACTGAAAACGCATGTTTTGGGGTGCATTGCCATTGCGATTTGCGTTCCGCATTTTAAAACGCAATCGCATGCATTTTTCAATATTTAATGAAAAAACGCATGCGCAAACACAACGAAATCGCACATGAAATTGCATGCGATTCCGTGTGCGATTGCGTTGCAGTGTGGCTGTGCCCTAACTGTTGTTAGTATTTACTTGATTGGTACTTGACCACTAGGGGGAGTTGGAATTGTCAGTGTTCTCCCTAGGGTCTTTTAGCCGGGCGGCCCACCCGGCTACTTTTTCATGCCACCCGGCTGGAAAAAATTTCTTAAGAGAACACTTGTGATTTAAAAAAAAATTAGATGTAGGTTTAATAGGTGTACCAATAGGTCAGTAAAAACTCCTGCCAAAACTGCCCAGTCCAGACCCTTTTTTTACACTTGTAAGCTTATTTTAGCATGTTAACTAGCTTTTCCAAGACCCCAAGTCCACAAAAGGTTGGCACATGTATTTGTGCTGCCATTTTACATGGGTTACCTTCAGATGTTGTAGAACTACAATTCCCTGCAGATGTTGTAAAACTATATAATGAGCATGATGCAGTGCACATTTTCCCCACCACCAAATTTCCTTGTCCCACCCCACCCGGCTACTTTTTCATGCCACCCGGCTTGAAAAAAATTCTGGGGAGAACACTGAATTGTTGTACTATATGCTTTTAATTCTGTAATGTTACGTTCACACTACAAAATACAAAACGCATGCACTATATTTGTGTGATTTGTATGTGTTTTGTAATGTGTTTCTATGCAGTGTTTTTAGGTTAAAATAGCAAGCAAACAACTGTAAACACATATGCATTTTATGGATTATATTCCCCATGGACTATAATTTAATGCACTATTGCTCTGAACACTGGCGTAACTAGAAATTACTGGGGGCCCCAGCAAAACAATAATGGGGCCCCTATCTATGCTTCATCTAAAGTGGTTTTCTGGGAGGAGACTATATCTCTCATAGGAAAAATAAGAAGATGGGGCCCCCTAGGCTCCCGGGCCCCCTTGCGGTTGCTTCATGTGAACCAATAATGTACAGGAATGCTGTGCACATAGCGAGAACTGTCCAGTACCATTGCATTGACAATGCGAATCCAACATGCGTACTCCGACATGCACAAGTCGGACCTAGCCCTAACTGTCTCCTATACTGTGGGATATCTTTGCTGACCTTATAAAAACCGGGGGATTGGATCACATAAATACTGAATATCCTCACCATACCATAGAAAACACTAAACCAACATCTGTAATTGGAATTTCGTCAGCATTAAACCTCTCGATGCTCACTCATGATTAATTAACAGTTCCTAACAACATCAATGTCATCAATGCAAATACAAAATATTCTGTATGAATGATATTATAAGGAAAGTCCACACTTTTGATAAATAGCAAGACAATCATATATTGAGATATAGACAGTGCATTACCATGTGTGGATGGCAGTAGAGTGCAGGTATCTTATGCTCCAGGTGATCCATACCTTTACAGGCAACATCATTAGCAGCACTGACTGAGACATAAGAACACACACATATCTTAGTTCTTAGATCTGGTCTAGCTTTCTTTATATGCAGTGATTAATAGTGTTTTGTTGCAGTACAATATTTTTTGGGGGGGAAAACAAAACTGCTCAGGCAAAAAGCAAGAAACCAGTGTCAGTAAGGGCCAGCTGGACTTTCTTAAAAATCACTGAATCATTTTTGCCACTAATTTTGCATTATTGTTATATCTTGTAAAGCGTTATAGAATTATTCTGTGGTTACCCCTTTAAGGCCCCATACATGCAGGATTGGCTGGCATGATACTTCATTTGATCAGGTCAAAATATCGCTCTAAATGTTTGCCTTGGCTGATAGATCTCAGTCAAATGGAAAGAAAATTTTATTGGACATGCTAGTAAATTTTGTGCAATCGTACAAAACATCAACGTTTCATTTTTGTTAACATGCAGACTACCAATCAGTTTAGTTATTGGTTGGCTGTCAGTCTGAAATATAAGGTTAAAATTGACCTGTGGGTATTGGGCTTAATTTAACAAATTATCTCTCTATTGTCTATAAACTATTTAACTCACTTTGATGCTGAAACATTTTCATCACTGGCTGTATGCTATTTACAACCAATAGCCCTGCTGTGTGGACTTTCTCAAAGAAGCTGCAAAACGAACCCACCAGTGGGTGAGCCTCTTTCATATTAATGTATTTATTCTGTAGGTTGTCCACTGTAGAACTCACAACTGGTAGCTGGAAAAATCGCTCTACTACATTTTCCTGTAAAAAGAATTTACACCATTAAATATAATGTGTTATCTTCTTACTAGCAAACTCGATTCTTTAAAGAATCGTTTAACCCTGCATTTAAAGACCTCCCCCTTTCTCTCTCTCGCCCCCCCCTTTCCCCTCTCTCTTTCCCCCCTTTCACTCTGTCCTCCTCCTCTTCCCCCCCCCCCCCCCCCCCCGAAATGGCATTCTATCTCACACTGGTGCATGAGTCTCGGGCTGATGACACGCACTCGAGCTTATACGTCCGTGATCCATACCCATTACACCTCCCCCCTTTCTCTCTCTTTCCCTTCTCTCCCCCCCTCTTTCTCTCAATGCCTTTGCAGCTGCTATTTTGTAAATAGGTTAACATGGCTTTAAAGGAACACTAAATCCATTTTTTAAAGTATATGCCATCCGTTTCTATTATTCACAGGGAGGTGGGAATAAGGATTTACTGTTCCTTTAAGATGCTAATTGTTCTCCTGGAGTTTTGTTCTTCTTTATATTCTATGGTCCATCAGATAAACACCGAAAAAACGTTAAAGACCCTTTTCCCAATATTTCAGTGAGGCACTTAAGTGGCTTACATAGCCAGTCACCTACAAAAATCATTACTATTTGGAATGTGACAGTGTACCAGGTTCCAAATGCTCTTGAGCTCTCCAGTCTTCTTCCCCCCCCCCCCCCGCACATAAATGAAAATAATTTTCACAACAACTTTCTCTTTATGCTGACCTTTACACTATCACTTGGAAATCTGCGTGGTGTAACTTCCATGTTAGGAAACCTAGAACCTGCAAATAACAATGTTACAGTGTTTAAACAGTCACAACAAACTAAAATAACAAACTAGTAAATTAACAAGTGTAAAAGTAAATTTAAAAAAATGGCACATTATGTATCCTCTGAAGGCTAATGCAGCTGCGTTCATTTTTATCATCATTTTGATGTGTGTTCTTAATTGGATCATTTTTGAAAAAAAACATCTTTTGCCTGGGATTTAAAAATATGAAGAAATTCTACAAAGGTCCATCCAAGAGTATGGATGTAGGAGACCTAACATCACTGCCAAAATCCTAAACTCAGACCATCTATACTGCAAACTAACTGAATTTACCAGGCATGTTTGTCTACCAACCATAAAATAATAAACTGAATATAATGTTAATCACTGTTTCCTTTAGATATTAGACATTTGGTTTTCTAAACTAAATTTACTTTGTTTTTGCATATTCTTTGGAGTTTGTAGCTGTGGAAAATCAATGTTCTGTGTATCTTCCGTTTAGTCAGAATTGGAAAAAAAACAACCCCCCTCAAAAAAACAGACACGTGGCATTACAGTAGCACTTGTTTCCTAGCAAGCACACTCTACTTTAATTGTGCTCCCAAAAATTCCTACCTCCCAATATTGTTTCTGTGAGGAGCACCATCCCAAAGAATTCTGATTCTGCCAGTCTTCCTCCTGGCTTCAGCACTATCTTTAATATTGGATTAGTACAGGACTAACCTGGCAAATGCTCTCTGCCGTAGCTCCTCAAATAAAACAATATTGCGAGGTAGGAATAATCAATCCTACCTCTCTGCGCCAGGTACATTTAATTTTTAAAAAGTTTATAGAGTATAGTTATCCTTTAAAGTTCATTGGCCATCCATTTGTAATATATATATATATTTGGATTTGTATTCCCTTCTATTTGCTTTGCATCAAAATAAATGCTTGACATTAAATGCAGGTAGTGTTTTTTAGCTCAACTAACACGACTATTCAAGTGCCAATGCCATGCATTAAACATAAGTTATGTTCTAAAAGCTTGCAAGGTATCATGGGAAACTATCCTAAGAAAGTGGCTACACCAGGGATGTTTACAAACTACAACTCCTACCATTACCAGCATGCTGTAGAAGTTGTAGTTTGTAAGCATCTAGAGGGCTGCAGGTTAGACATCCCTGGGCTACACTGTTCTTTCTAAAAGCAAATTAATTTAATTTGTCATTAAAAAAACAACCCCCCCACTATATAATTTGCTACAATCCTTCCCATATTTCTAATAATGCCACGTTTTCAGAACTATATTATGTTACCATATTAACAGGGAGATGTAATGAAAGTTCCTTTCATTAAAAAATGTCCAAACCAATAAATGGTAAATAACCTCTGATTGGTTGGGGCAAACTTAGTACCATTTTTAACGATAAGAACTTTTATTACATCTCCCTGTAAATGTTTTGTAATTTTCCTTTGTAATTTTCCTTTGAAACTAAGAATATAAATAAATTCAGATAAAACCCCAAATAATGTTCTTGCTGTAAGGTCTGTGAAGGGTAGAAGGTATATGCCATCTGGTTCAACATGTCCTCCTGCTTCCTGTCACAGCTCTCTGAAATCAATTTACAAAATTCAATAATTGAAATATATTTTTTATTTATTGTAGTCTTTAAGGACCTTCATTTTAAAATTACATTATACAATAACTATAGTTACCCTGTAAAGGAGAACAAAGCCCACTTTATATTATTGTAGCTGTTTTGCTCAACAGGCATACAATTATGCTGTTATTACTTACTGGGGACCATTTGTGCTTTTCAAATCAGCCCTAGGATCCGTTGTTTAGTAAGGTGCTGGTTAACTGACCTTCCTGTGTGATATCAGTTACTCTCAACTTCAAAAATATTAAAGCTGTGTACACACAGTACTGATTAAAGGGAGACTTTGTCAGGTCCAATGGGTTTGACTGCAACCGAAAACTTTTATCACCCCCTAAACTTAAGTATAGGGAACTGATAGCAGCTGCCAGCCACCTGGCTGGTATATATATTATTATATATAAGTCAGTACCATGTGTAGCCAATGACAGACATATTTTAATTGAATGTCTACCACTGAATATAAATCTGTACTGTATACTTAAGGCAATTCTTATGGCATATTATGGGGTGCCTTTGTAAGGGAAGTAAGAAACTAATTAAGACCAAAGCATGTTTATGTTTTATTGTGCCTTTAAAACAATATTTATATATAAATATATAGTTTTGTTCTTAAAAATCAATCAAATTTGTTGATTTAACATTGTGGCACACCGAGATATATATCAATAATAAAGCTGCACTGCAAATTTCTAAACAAAACACTAAAAAAAGAACTCCAAACATAAAGAATTAAAATTACTAAAAGAATTCCGCTTACAACCAACCTGAAAAATGAATATCAGGGTGCCTTGTCTGATACAGTAAGATTTTGCCCCAACAAAATCTCATGAGAAAATCTTTCAAGCTAAATTTGGATACAGAGCAGATCCATCATATTGTCCAAAACATGATGTTATCACATTTTTTCCCATCTAGTAAATATTTGCACAATCGGTTTGATTAAAGTGATAAAAATAAACTGGCAGATTTTATAAAAAGTAATAAATAACAATAATGAATGGTACTGTGTCACTGCTCTGCTTATTAAAGCAAACAGGAAATCCTATAATAACTGGAATTGGTTACACTTACTTACAGTCCAGGAGGTCTGAACTTTCTATTCCTGTACAGTGACAGTCTTTTTAAATACTCCTCCTTTCACAGAAAGGGAAGGCTTCTTAATATTTATCAGTTACAAATTAAAAATTGGCTAGGATTTTCTTCCACTATCCCAGTTCAGTGACATATTTACTCTTTTTTTGTCATTTCACAAGAAACATTGGCCAGCCAAACATTTGCAGCTGGGTTTCTCCACTCAATTCCTTCTGACAGACTGTCAATGCTCCTGTGGATGTTTCTTTATAGTGGGAACGCTTTAGTAGTTGGTAAGAGGCACACACTGTACCAGGTAGGGCAGGTAGGTGTGTATACGTACGCTTGTGCATCTGCAGCATTATTGGCCACCAATGAAATACCAATCAGAAGGTCGGAATAGGTTTTTAGTGGATGTATGGTAATTGGCACCAGTGTTCGCCCCAGATATTTAGCTATTGCAGTTTAGGAGTTGATCATCAATCTGTCGGTCAGGAATATAATTCTGATGTGTAACTGCCTTAGGCTGGGCATGCACCATGTGATTTCTTCATTCCGATCGGCTATTCGCCACTAGCGAGCTGGAAGGAAGCACTGTTAGTCATGGCAAAAGTAGCCGCGGCCGACAGTTTGCCATGCCGAGCATGAAATCAATAGAGCAGTGTTTCTCCAACTTTTGTAGCACGTTTGGCAATGCAAATTTTTCTGTGTTTTTAATGTTGGAATTAAAGTCATAATAACCCATATTTATGCACTTTACAGTATATATTATATTCAAATCAATGTAGTGTAAAGTTAAACTACCTTGACTCTAGTGAAATTTTATCATAGCATATGTTTTTAGAGTACAAAGTAACAAAAATACAAGTTGAAGGACAACTCCACTTACCAAATCCACGATCCCTCATCAGAAATGTTCCTAAGATGAGGACCTAAACCGCACTTTCTTCACCCCTGGGTTCACTTTCTAAGTCTAGCTTTACTCACCTGAAGTTTCCTTCAGTGCTCCACTCCTGGAGTCCATCTGCAAATTGACCCAATGAGAAGACATGCTCTGAAAGAATGTCTTCTCATTGGCCAGATTGTAAAACTGGAAGTGGAGCACCAAAGGAAACTTTAGGTGAGTTAAGCTAGACTTAGAAAGTGAACCCAGGTGTGAGGACAGTGTGGTTTAGGTCCTCACCCTGGGTTCTATGGATGGCAGAAGCAAGGTGTAGGTTAGTATCATTATGCTTTAAACTGGTGAAAATATTTCAACTACCAAAATTATGAGGCACACCTCTGTCTCTATGAAGTCACACCAGTGTGCCCTGGCACACCCATTGAGAAACCCTGCCAAAGAGGACAGCACCATTGACCATGGATTTTTCAGTGCGTCTGACAGCTCATTCTTTTAAACGGACGGTCGGACAGCCTTCGTGGCCGACCAAGAAAAACAAATCCAATATAATCGGGCTGATCAACCAATACACTGAAATGTCCGATATATTGGATGGTGTGTACCAAGCTTAAGGAAGATGCCTACAATCTGATTGTATGAGCCCACATCAGCGCAGTAGAAATGCATGACAGTGGTCCCTATGTGAACGTTGTATTAAGTTAGATGGTGTCAAAAGGATTCATAATAATAATAAATAATTCACAATAAATTAGTGAAGTGCACACTTAATACTAGTGGAAAAACCCACACAGCAGCACCAATAAACACCAAACACATTAAGATACCTGAGAGATATAATATAGTTATTCACTAATTCCAATATCAGTAAGTCCTCTAATAGTTTATTTCTATTTTGTCTGTGTAAATTTTCCAACCATCTTATCAGCGTTTGCCAGTTACTGCCAATGCTCCCTCTAACTTAAAATCCTGTGTGTGTGTGTGTGTGTGTGTGTGCAGAAACATATTTTCTGTGTGCCTAAAAAAATAACATTTTGTGTGCTACACACCACTTTAAACGGTGTGCACAGGCCTGCAGAGTTGTATGCACGCGCACAGCTTATAGGGAACACTAGTTACTGCTACTACTGTTAATTTGAATTCACCTTTTTGAGGGAGAGAGAAACCATGATGGTTATTTGTATGCTGATTTTCCCTTAATAGGTACAGTATGGCTGTACCCTTATGGTTGTTCACTCGTACAACGTTCATGTATTGTATAATATACATAATAGAAATATTAAGCATTTAACTGGTAACCACTTCACAAAAATAATAGATTAAGCTGAACAAAAGATTATTCTTATAATAAAAGGGCATGTATTTTTTTATTTTTGGGGATGGGGTTACAGCATTTACCAGGTAGGCTGTACTGTAGAGCCCTTCTGGCAAATGTTTAGGTAAAGGTTGCTTCCTTTTTCTTTTTTGTCTAAACTTCAAACTAGTTTTAATGGAAGTTTTTATTGTTGTGGGCATGGGGTGAATTAGGTTCAGGGTTAAACTGGTGTGCTGACCTTTCCTTCTATCAAGTCATCCCAGTCTACTGTCTATATAATAGGAAATATAAAGAAAGTTACTGATTAGATATTGTTAGTATTTGTAATTGATCAGTATTGAACACAAACCCAAATCCCTATTTATCCTTTCTACCCAACTGATAGACAGATCCCTGTGTTCCTGACTCGTATGTAAAATGTTTAAACACAAACCTTAAAGAATATATGATCCATTATTTCCTCCGCCCCATAATGCCCTGCTTCTAGGCGGGTTTTTCCATTTTAATCCAGTAGCTTAAAAAAAAAAAATAATAATTTGTAACCGCAGAATTTGGTTTATAATGTAGCAGGTTGCAAAATTTCCCTCTGGTAACCCTATTTATTAAGTCTTTAGCCTCTTTAGTCATTTTCCTGGGAATATGTGGCTCTTCCTGAAGGATACAGATTTCTAACTCCTTTATGTTTCTTCCAGAAAATGGTAACTAAGGAAAAAGAAAAATATCTGTTGAAAACCTCAGATCGAAAATAACAATATAATAAAGGGTTACATAGTTCCACTATATTGTACCACAGTTCCACTATATTACAATATTATACTAACCAGGCAATGAAGCCCAATAAAATCATTATATTAGAGATAAGATGGCTACTGGCAGGTCATTCATTCTTCTTCCGCTTTCTGGCCTGTGATTTTACCCATTAACCAAGGTTTTGGCTTTAACTGCAATTATAACTGTGAAGTTAAACAGATAAATACTAAACAATTACCAGTATTAACCATTAATCTGATTTCTGGTTCCCAGTATTTTAAAAACAGGCTAAAAGCTGGGTACACACTGTAACAATCTTTAAAAGATGACAGACAGAATCTTTAAGATCTTTAATATTCTGTCTGTCATTTCTCAAAGATTCAGCCTACACACAGCCTTGAGCATTCTTCCTAGATATAGTATATGGAGAATGTTCGGGACTGACACATTCACTTCGGCCAACTCCCTGTACTTTAGTACAGGGGGCAGACCGTGGCCAAGGGACATTTTCGCTGAGTTTAAAGTGGTCCCGGGTTTTAGCATTTCCCATTTTAACAATTAAAGGACAACAATATAAAAAAAACCCAACATCACCCCCATTACATGTCCACACTTCCAGCAGCTAAAATCATTTAATCACATTTACAGCTGTGCTGCCCTCCCTTAGATATCACACAGCAAAGATGAGTGCTAAAAGCCCACCTCCTAGACAGCCCAGGGCCATGGTTAACATATCACTTGTCATTGGCGGGTGGGAATGTTGTTAAACAAACTTGAAATGTCCGGTTGCTAGGATACAGCCTACCTAATCAAGCTAATCAAGGATGAGTGCAGGGCCGTCTCTAGACTTTTTGCCACCTGAGAAAAAATTCCAAATGCTGCTTGCCACCCTCGTCGCACCGCTGGAAGGGGTGTGGTTTTATAATTGAAAGTGGGTGATGCTTTGTCTGAAAGAGGGGTGTGGCTTGTCCAGAAGTTGAAGGGGCTTTATACACATGATTGGTAAATAATGCCCACAATGACTGTAGCTACATTCTGTTGTGGAATGAATGTCACAGTTTTCCCTGCTATTTAAAGTGACAGTACCTCCTGAAAATGTGTTTTTTTATGGAATTTTTGGGGGACCCTGGCTTCTGGCTTAATCACTGTATGACTGTAATACAGTAATAATGTTACTTTCTGATGGTCACTCAGTTCCCTCCAGGCATAAACTCCATCACCAAGTATTCTTGAAAGGGATTTTATAAATTTGACCACAAATAGGCTGTTCTCTCTGTGGCTCAATCTCAGAACAGATCTTCTCTGTATCAAATCTAAAATAGTAAATGAACAGATATACACAAGTCAAACTAGGTTAATTTGTAATGCAGAAAATAAATTGTAGGAAATGAGCATTCCCCTTCTTATCATAAGGAAGAATTAACATAATGAATTAAATTTTATCTAACCGTTCACGAGTGAGATTTACCTCTAGATGTTTCTCTTCTATAAGTTTAATGGCAACTTTAGCTCCTGTTGCCTTTTGTTTTGTGCCAAGCAAACCTGGATATATAATATATATATATATAAAAGTTCCAATAGGTTATAACCGCACAACCCACACTCAGATACGCTTGGTATTCGGCTGCTCGTGGAAAACACGTGCTGGGCCACATCAACTTCCACTTTAGCGAGTATCAACTTCCCTTTAGAGTGCATCACATCAATTTCCCCTTTTAATACGTACTTCCCCTTTGGCACAAATCACATCAACTCCCTCTTTAGCACTTATCGCATCAACTCCCCCTTTAGCACGTATCGCATCAACTTGCCCTTTAGAGCGCATTGCATCAACTTTCCCTTTAACAATGGGTTAAGACATCTGACATTAATTTATTTTTTACTGCAATCGATCATTATTGACACACAATGTCCCCCAGAAAACACAATTTGCTTGCAATAATTACAGAAAAAATTACCAAAAAGATGTCTGTGCGTGTCAGCTTTTATTTGCATAACATTTATGACATCACAATGACATCATTGCACATAGAAACCTGTTAACATGCATATCTTAGCAACCACGTCAGCTGGTTGTTAGTAATAAATAATTAGGTTTAATTAATTCAGAAGACTATAATTTCCATAATCAGCCCACCAATTATGACAGGATTATAAGGAATTTGAAATTGTAGAGAAAGTTATACCTATTATAACACTTTTCAGACTCCCATAGTAAAAATTCATATCCAAAATGATACAATAACGATACTCCTCACACACACACTTATACCAAAGCAGCATATATCTGTATATATATTTTTCTACTTACTAATGGAATACGAAATAAATCCATTTCATATTACATATTCTGGAATCTAAAATAAAATCTTGTAAAACTAAAAATCCCATAATTCCCTATAATCAATAATTATAATCTGATTTTTAACCTTACAATTTAGCCAGAAAAAATTTAAGGGATAATTACAGTAGCTAAACTTTTTGAATGTACGGGAAATAAAGCTAATATTATTGACTATAATAGGAAAAATTCTTAAATGTGGAAAATTACAAGGTTGCAGGGTCATATGATCAAAATAGTTTCATGGTCATTAACGCAAACACTGATACCCCTGACTCCCACACTGATACATACTGACCTACCCTTTCATTCCCATTGCAGCCTTACTAAAAGTGTAACTATAGTCACAAAACTAATTTTCATCAACCATCAAAAAGTTATTTATTTTTACCCCCAAATGATTGATTTTTTTATCAATCATCAAAAGTTTTTACCCTCCAACCCGACAAAGTTAAACACACCACACACACCAACTAACCCGTTCATTTACGTTGCCTAAAAGGGTAACTATAGTCAAAACCAATCATCAAAACCAATCATCAAAAAATGAAATTTTTTTACCCCCCTAAACTGACACAGGTACACACACCAACTGACCTACCCCTCCATTCCCATGACATCCATAGTGTAACTACAGTCAAAAAAAATTTTGACCAATTATCAAAAAAGTTTGTTTTTTGACCTCCCAAACAGTGGCGTAACTACCGCAAAGCCACCCCGAGGACTGCGGGGGGCCCGGACGGCAGTAGGGCCTGCCACAAGCCCAAATCCCTGCAGTATTCACCCTTTTAAAAGAGCTGATCGCGTGTATGAAGAAAACAAACGCGAGATCAGCTCTTTAAAACCGGACCCGAACTTCCGGAACTGAACCGGAAGTCGGGGTCCAGTTTTAAAGAGCTGATCGCGCGTATGTTTTCTTCATACGCGTGATCAGCTCTTTAAAAAGGGTGACTACTGCAGGGACCTGCGTGGAGAGAGGAGGGAGGGCCCGGGGCCCTTCAAACTGACACAGGTACAAACACCAACTGACCTACCCATTCATTCACGTAGCATCCATATTTAATTCTTTCAGACTTTCCAGCTTACATTCATGTGGCAGCCATATTTAAAGGACAATTATACTCACCTCCCCCCACTCCTGCAAAGTACCTAGGGTGAGGACCTTTACAAAAGTCCTGCACTACTTACTTGTAATCTCCCTCGTCGCTTCGGTCCGATCCTCCCCAATCACCAAAAATGGTGATTGCATGCACTCTGATAAGCGGATTGAGTGCAGCAGACGCCAATGGCCAACACTACGGTGTGCTTTTAAAAGCATGATCAGATCTCAATCCTATCGCGCTTGAAAGAGCAGTAGTGTGACCTAGCCCTCCAAGAGTATTAGCATTAGCACTTCAGTCCAGAGTATTGCCAGTAACCCTTCAGTGCCAGCAGAGTATTACTTTAAACCCTCTCAGCTGCCAGCAGTTGGGTGGAAGGAAGGAAGAGGCAGGGAGGGATAGTGATTTCATGGCTGCTAGTCAGAGGCCACTGTTAAAAAGTCAGCAGCACCTTTTACAAGAGCTCATCCTTCCGCTCCATCCCCCTTTTGTTCATTTGCATCTTTCAGGGAGATTGAATAAAAGTTCTTATTGTTAAAAATGGTGCTAATTTTGCCTATGTAAGAGGCCCCACTATGTCCGCTGCCTTGCGCTGTGCTTTTGCCCATTTTTGTAGCACATGCGATCACCAATTTTGGTGCGCATTGCATGCACTGCCATAGAACAACATCAAAGGAAGCGCAGCATAAGCAGACGGTGGCACGCACGAATTGCACAACATTGCGATGCGTGATTTGTGCATGCCTCCGTGCGCTGTGTAGTGGGGCCTAGCCCTTGCAGAGTAAAAGCTGACAGGGAGATGCTAGGGAGAATACTGCGTGCCCTAGTTCTTTGCCTAGGTAGCCTATGCTTAAAAATGGCCCTGCATGCTGATAAACCCAAAACTGATTAATGTCATTGTCAGGACAGTGTGTAGTGACTTGGCATGAACGGGTTAACTATTGGTATTAGTTCTTTCAAAGGACAAGGCAGCTAGAAATCTTAAGGAGAGGGGGGCCAAAAGGAGCAAAAAGCCCTCTACTGAGCATAAAAATGGAGAAACACCTTCTTATAACAGAAGGCATCTTGCAGTCTCATGCTATATGAATAGCATTGCCCACGAAATCTAAGAAACAAGGTTCCCCAGAGTAAGGGGCGAAGATATGCAAAATACTCCTTTATGTCCCTTAGCTTATGCATGTGTCCAGAACCGCTGGCTTAATAACATGCAATATAGCCTAATATATAGAGCCAATCATCTGACCTGCAGACATGACATGTTTCGATCTTGTTAGATCTTGTAAGTGCTTTTTTATAAAAATGCCATTCCACCCTGTAAACAGTCCCCAGTGTTTATATTAGGTTTAGTGAACCAGCTATTCTCTTTCAGACAATGTGGGGCCGAACCATGTATCTGGAATTCTCTACAGCTAGGGGTCTGGTGGATACCTTAAGAGGTCACCTTAAGGACAGCCATACATGTAAAATAAATATATTATGGTATTTGAATATGTGAGACGGAAACCAATATTATAATTGTAAATGGGAAGGCAGGCCCATTAAAATGATACCCAACATGGAGGATTTATTAAATTGCCAGGGGGAGTTATTAATATTTTGGAAAATATGTATTATACACAGATCATGTTTGGTATTGTAGGAATTGATAATTATTACAGGAGAGGAATCTGTGGTCTATATCCCAGTACAATGTACATATCTAAAGTTATATAGAATCTGCCTAACTGAGGGGGAATGAAGGGTTGTGACAAGTCGTAAATATTGACATTCCTGGACACTCCCACCTCATGCATAGCCCAGGAGGGGGCTTTTACCAAAAGGGGCTTAAAAAGTCACTGTAATCCCTATAACTTTGTTCATACTGAGGGGACATGCTAAATGGGTATGGATCATATGTTTCCTTCTCGCCCCGAGACACAGGACTTCTTCTAGTGAGTAGTTAGGGTCTGTGAATATTTTTACCCTTTTTATTTTAGGATGTATGTCATTTTATTGTAACACCATTTTCTTTCATTTTTGTATTATATGCACTGTCCACCTTTTGGAATATTAAATCTAAACTTTAATAAGTTTTGTCTTTGATGCATTAAAAGAACCCAGTTTAGCCTCTTAGAAGTTTATTTGTGGTTGGATGATCTTTAAATGTATGGAATGCTTTGCGAGTGTAAATGCTAATAAACTCTGTGACTGCTTGTGGAGGACTGATGCTAATTAACCATTTAGTTGCTGGAGTGAATGGTGTAGTGTTAACCATTTAGTTGCCAGGACAGGGGTGTGCAGTCAGTGTGCCTGTGGGCTTGTGCACGGCCAGAAGAAGAGTGCAGTGGTGGCAGTATTACCGATTGTTTGGTCAGATCATGTGCCCAGCGAACTGGCGTTCATGACAGTCATTGACCTATATAATTTTCCATGATACTTGGTGCCAAACCATCACATATTGCCATTTACTGTACCTTATTCCTAAACGCACAGCTATATATTTTTATCTATAACCTTTTCCAAAGCACAGTAATTACCATTCTACCTAAAACTGCTTCAGCAAGGACTGATTTTATTCACGTCAACATACAAGGGTTTCTCCTTTGACTTTACTGTCTATCCATCTTTCATTTTTCCCCCCCAACCCATGGCTCCAATTTAAGACTTACTAAACTCAATGAACATACAGACGAATGCCTTTGTTACTCTTAAAATGACTCTGCAGAGTTCTCAATAAATAGTTCTTACATAGCAATTACATTGTTTTACTATATATCTAAAATATACTGCTCTGATGATGCTTTTAAAAGCTTGTTGTTCTGCAAATTAAAGTGTCAACCTACTGTGCCTGTAGTTGGTAAATCCAGCCCTGGACCTGATTACCAGCCCATAAAAAGGCATTTGATGCTTAGTTAAATGGCCCTCTACCCCCTCTCCCAGTTAAAGTACCCAGGAAAAACAATCCCTTCAAAGTTGTCTTTCTGCTCCGGACCCGCCCCAACACTTCCCGATATTAAACCAATGGGAAGCCATGCTCTGCAAGGGACAATGTTCAGGACTACAGCTGGGAAGCCCTGAAAATGGTTTCTCAAAGCTGATTTTGCCTGGCTTGTTTTCAGCAATAAAGAAAGACCCAGGGTTGAGGACTTAGCAGTTTAGGTCCTTATCCTCTGTATTGTTAACTGAAATGGAAGGGGTATGGAAGGTAGTCAGGAAAACGCAGATGCTGCTCTGGTCCCTTCTGCTGGTAAGTACATTTAGTAACCGATTTGAACACTTAAAACATTGCAAGTTTTTTCTGTTAACCCTAAAATTTTTGTTTGGTGGGTGGACATACCCTTTAAGAATAAACCATAGATTACAATGCTAATCTTAAACATTCTTAGTTCTAAAACATTCTTTATTACATGTGATCTCTATAAAAAATTAAAGGTCTATGTGTAAAATAAGATAAAATGTGATACCAATGCCAGTGGTAACTTATTCAGCGACTTGACACTATAAACATGGATTTGTTTTAGTAACTATAGAATGCCAAATATTTAATAACACAAGAATGAGACAATAGGCAAAACATTGGGCAATCGGACATTTGCTGCTACTGCAAAAACAATCTTTCTGCCAAGAATTTCTCTTATTAGGTAGAAATTCAAGAGATTTGTAATTCAAACAGTAGTGCACAACTTTTATTACTGATTAGCACGGAGAAGTCAATTTCTCAAAAGGAAATTGCTAGTTTAACATTGACTGTACTGTATTGAACTTCTCATTACATAGAAATACAGAGAATGTTCGCCATTTAACGCTATTTAACGCTCACTTCTTGTCGAAAACCCTATGCAATATTGGTCGCAAAGCCTCTGGTGAATATGGTTTTCAGGGCTAAAGTTTCGTAAACTCGGGAGATTTCAGTGGTCCACGGAGAACGCTTTGGGTGACAATGACCCATGTGTATGCATTTGGTCAGGAAGATTAACAATGCCTGACCAAATGCATAAACATGGGCAAGTTTGTATGAAGCTTAATCTTAAAGGGACAATAAACAGATTTCACGTGCTTCCTAAAGTACATGAAATCTGTACATATTATTCACAGGGAGGTGAGAACTCTTATTCACTGTAAATAACAGAACGCCTGGGAACACTAGAATACTTACCTAACAAAAAAGAGGTTTGGACCTAACAAAAAGAAGTTTCCTGTAAGTGGAAACAAACTAGAGTGGACATGTCCCTTGTTCTAAAGAACCTTGGTCTTAAGAACATAGAAAAAAAAGGACATTTAATCATTTGATGGTTGTATGGTTTGTGTGAAAGTTTGAAAATAAGTTTGAATATAAGGATTGTTTGTGCTGATAGTGTGCTGTGTTAAGGGCTGTGTGTTAAAAGGGCATCTATAGTCGGAAAAATATAATTTTTTTCCTTCTTTCTATGTGTTCTATAATTCCCCCCAACCCCCAGAGTACCTTTATTTTCTTCAGATTCCACCTCAGTGCTGAGATATACAAGTTAAAAGAAGTGAAGTTTTCAATACACTCCCGCATGAGCTGTCAATCAAATACCCTAACAGCATGCCGGTATAGTGTGTAGGCTTACACAGGACTTACAGCAAGTCTTCCAATGACTCCTTCCTTCTCAAAAATGCTTGGCAAATACTGGGTTAAAAACAAAAGTAAAGGGAAGGAGAAGTCCCCCTCCTCCGCAAGCTTTCAACGATTTATTGCCTGTCAAAGGGAGACCGGGCTGCAGTGATTCAGAACCCGGTCTCTCCAAACTCCCCTCCTTCCCCCCTCCCATTCCTTACGTTGCACTATCTTCAGAACAACGGAGAAACTTCCTCTCTACAGGCTTACATAGCGAGGTTTTTTTTGTTTACAAAGGTTAGAGTGATGTGTCATGTGTAGGAGGATTAATGTGCATGAGCGGCTTGTTTCACAGGCTTAATTTACAACCGGACTAAATGAATGGGGAATGACCAGAGAGGGGAGGGGGAGTGGGGAGACCTAAAGTAAATCAGACAGTGTGCAAAAACGGAGCCACAGAGGAAGGTAAGAATAAGGCAGAATACAATAACCTTTTTTTATGTCTGGATTGGAGCAATGTATAAATTTCACCATAGATGCAGTTTAAGGACTGTGTGGGCAGGATTGTATGTGCAGTAAGCAGATTAATCTTTCTTTCTTCCAGTTAAAGGGGTGTACTGGACTTCTATATTCTAGTATTGCACCTGTTGTAATCGCAAACAGGTTGTGAAAGGGTTAATAAGTGTTTTGTTTTTTCCCTCTCTTCCTGGCTCTTGCACTATTTGGTGTGGGGGCTGGGACCAATTAGTTAAATAGGATTCACATTGGTTGGACCATGTTTCCTGTGAGTGGAAATGAACTAGAGTGGATGTGTCCCTTGTTGTAAAGGACCTTGGTTCCAAGGACATAGAAAAAGAAGGACATTGAAACACTGATGGCAGTGCAGCTGTTTTGGGGGAGAAGATGGCTAGAGGGTTGGAGGAGATTTTAAGCTAGGTTTGGGGGGGGGTATTAGCAGTCTCACTGGGATAGATAGCCCAGGAGGAAAGCAGGGTGTAGATAAGCCAGTGGTGGGTGGAAAGGGGGGTGGGGATAGCATAGGGGGTAGGGAGGCATGTGTATTAAAGTGTGTGAATAAACTACAGGATCATAATCTAAAATGTATGTTTGCAGATGCGAGAAGTCTGGCGGACAAAATGGGTGAATTGAAGATAATGGCGTTGAATGAAAAGTATGTTGTAATAGGTATAGCAGAAACATGGTTGAACAGTTCTCATGACTGGGCTGTTTAGAAGGATACGCCTTGTTAGGCAGGAAGAGAAAAAAAAAGGGGAGGAGTATGTGTTTATGTTAAAAAGAATTTAAGCCAAATTTAAAAGAAGAGATAATAGGCAATATGGATGTTAAAGCAGAGGCAATATGGGTGGAATTAGGCAACAGGAAAGGTGGTAATTTCATTCTTGGTGTCTGCTATAAGCCGCCAAATGCTAGCAGAGAGGAAGTGAGTCAGCTTCATATGCAGTTGACAAGGGCTGCAAGTTTGGGGAGTATACTCATTATGGGAGACTTTAATTACCCTGACATTGATTGGTAGAGTGGAACTGCCAACACAGAAAAGGGCGATGAGTTCCTGAATGTGCTGCAGGATAATTTTCTCTCACAGGTGGTTGAAGTTCCTACTAGAAAAGGAGCTCTGTTGAATCTGGTAATATCTAATATTGTGGAGTGTATTATAGATATAAAGGTAACTGGAGGCTTAAGGAATAGTGACCATGAAATAGTGTCGTTTAAAGTATATAATCGAAGGAAAGTGCGCTGGGTAGGCTCTACACTAATATCAACTGGGATAAGGTATTATCAGGTAAAGGTACTGAACAAAGTGGACTGTGTTTAAGGCAATTTTAAGCCATTTCACATCTAGATTTAAAACTTGGGATATAAATGTAAAAAAAATAAATCCGTGCCCATGTGGCTGAATTCTGATGTAAGAGGCAAATGAAAGGAACAAGTCAGAGAGAACGAAAGGGCCTTTAGGGATTAAAAAACTGTAACAAGGAGTGTAAGAAAGCAATCAAACTAGCTAAAATTAATAATGAAGTTAGGATAGCTGAACAAAGCAGCCTAAGCCTAAAACACTTTTTAAGTATATTATAGTGAATGAGGACTGAAAATGTGGCACCATTAATTAATGGATAAGTTAGTTACGGAGGATGGCATAAAGCAAATGTCTTAATCCCCCCCCCCCCCTGTATACACTATAGAGATCCAAGTACAGATATCAGAGTATTGAGTAATAATGGTATAAAAGATGCAAGTGCACTTGTGTTAACCGAGGATATGGTACAGAAACAACTAAACAAGGTTATATTAATAAATCTCCTGGACCGGATACATACATCCTCGGGTCCTTTGAGCTAAGTTCAGTTTTATCTAGGCCTTGTTTCTTATTTTTGCAGATTCCCTGGATTGGAAAAAGGCTGATTTTGTTCAGTATTCAAAAAGTGTAGTCGCTCACAGCCGGGTAATTACAGGCCTGTAAGTTTGACTTCAGTGGGGGGAAGATACTGGAAAGTTTAATAAGGAACTATATTCTAGGTATGTTTCAAGGACTAACATTATAAGTAGTAACCACATGGATTTAGGAGGAATAGATCTGGTAAAACTAACTTGCTTGGCTTTTATGAGGAAGTAAGTAGAAATTTAGACTCTGGCATAGGAGTAGATGTAGTTTACTTGGATTTTGCAAAGGCTTCTGATAGTCCCCCAAGGCCGACTAATGTATAAGCTAAGGTCAGTTGGTCTGGAGAGGCACATTTGTACATGGATAGAAAATTGGTTAATGAATAGGATGCAGAAAGTAGTTGTTAATGGGGCTTCATCAATATGGACTAAAGTGCTAAATGGGGTGCCACAGGGTTCTGTGTTGGGTCTGCTTCTATTTAATCTATTTATTAATGATTTGGAAGTGGGTATGACACAAAACTTTGTAGACCATTAAAACCTTCAGAGGATGTGCAATCGTTTCAGGGGGATCTATATAGATTGTCACATTGGGCTGCTAAGTGGCAGATGAGATTCAATGTTGATAAATGTAAGGTGATACATTTTGGACTTGTGCTGCTTATACTATAAATGGCTTTGTGTTAAGTGAATCCCTGTTGATAAGGGATTTTGGAGTTTTGGTGGATAACAAACTTAAAGGTAGCAACCAGGCAGCAACAGCCAGAGCCAGCATGGTATTGTCTTGTGTACAGAGAAGTATGGATTGAAGGGAGGAAAATGTTATTCTTCCTCTTTACAAAGCATTGGTAAGGCCTCATTTGGAATATGCAGTGCAATTTTGGAATCCTGTGTACAAAAAGGACATCTTTGAAATGGAAAGGGTTCAGAGAAGGGCAACTAAATTAATAAGGGGATTGGGGGAGCTTGAATATGAAGAGAGACTGGAAAAGTTACAATTATGTATGCTAGAGAAAAGGCGCTTGCGTGGGGATATGATTACTGTGTATAAATACATTAACAGGCCATATAATAAACTAACTGGAGCATTGTTCACTAATAGACCATGTCAGAGGACACGTGGACATCCCTTAAGACTTGTAGAAAAAAGGTTTAGGCTTCAAGTTCGGAAAGGGTTTTTCACTGGGAGAACGGTAAAGCTATGGAAGTTGCAGTGGACGTTGTTATGGCAGGTTCATTGTTCAGTTTCAAAAAGAAGCTGGATGAGTTTCTGCAAACAAGGAATGTTGCAAATTACTGGTACTGATACATAAAGTAGAGTTGATCCAGGGAAATTTCCGGTTGCCACTTGGAGTCAGGAAGGAATTTTTTTCCCCTTCATAAATTTGGTGTTTTTTTTTTTTGCCTTACTCTGGATCAACAGTTAGGCAGGAAATGAGGATATTGCTAGATGGGTTGGACTGGATGGACGTATGTCTTTATGCAACCTCAAATACTATACTACCTTACTGGTGCTCCACTCTCAGCTCTTTCTCTGCAGCTAGGTGAGCTGTGTCGACTGACACATATCCATATCGGAAAAGACAGGCGCGCGATCGGGACAGTGTACTTTTGGGGTGTGTATTTCAGGATGTTGAACTTTAAACTCCTGCTACACATGATAAGCTTGTTGGGAGGTAAGAGAGGGGAGGGGGCAGTGCTGCAGAGAGATCTGACACCATGGAAAAAGAGTCACTGACAGAGGTAGGAGAAAGGCAATTGTATCATAAACAGTCCATATGCACACTAATCCCCAGGTGGGTGCAGAGAGTCCAATTCCCCTACTTCAAAAGGAACAAGGCAATCAAATAGATACAAGGTGGACTGCACTCCAAAACAGAACGTTTATTATAAGCCAGACGTTTCGAGGGTAACACCCCCTGAAGGGGGTGTTACCCTCGAAACGTCGTATTTGCTGTTTGATGTTTGGCTTACAATAAACGTTCTGTTTTGGAGTGCAGTCCACCTTGTATCTATTTGTAGGAGAAAGGCAGCACAGAGTATATGAATTTGACTTTGCAATGGGGCAAAGTGTTTTTTTCACTATAGATGCCCATTAAAAGCTAGAACTTCCTGGATTGTACAACTCATTTGTGTTGATAACAATAGCTTAATAATACCATAATATAAATAAATATATATATATTTTTTTTTAAACACATATTTGAGGTTTAATGTAGCGGTTTGTACTTAAAGGGGAACTGTGCTCTCCAAACAAGTTTAAATGAAATGTGTCCAAATGAGTTTAAATGAAAGGCCAGTTTCCTACCTTTAAAACGAGCCATCAACCACCTCTCTACCTGCTCCACAGCCCAAGATATAAAGAAATTACTGACCAGAAAGTTAATTGGTGGGAGGCTGACATGAGACATTACTAAGGCTTCTCCTGTAAAGTGCCGCCGGCGAGCACAGCCTCAGACTCCCTCAGTGTGAGGGAGATAGGAAGTCCCTCCTCCTCTCTGCTGTGTGAATTCCTGACAGAGTAGGTAAGGGAATCTACAGCCCTTCTCTCCCACTATGTAAAACAGCCTTTTCAGGCAGAGTTCTCACTCTGCCTGAAAAGGCTGTTTCCAGAGTTTTCTGTAGGGGGGGGTCTGAGTGGCCCACGGCACCCGTGAGTGGGTGGGGTTTATACACCCACGAGTTGGCGGAGCTTATGCACCCACAAGTGGGTGGGGATTGTGCACCCGTGGGTGGGCCGGGCTTATGCACCCGCAAGTGGGCGGGGCCATGGCACCCACGGGTGGGCAGGGCCACATGGGGCTGTAAGAGAATGGGCCAAGGGAGGCTGCAAAGGGGAGGAGACACAGGGAAGATCGAATGACATGGTTTCAGAGCAGGAAGTGCAGGGGACCTGGTGATGCTGCTGCCATATCACACACAAAAATGTAAATATCTTCAAAACTATGCAAAATAAACAATGAAAATAAATTGCAAAAATTCTCAGGAGAGCAATTCCTATACAATTTACCTAAAGTCATTTTGGACCACAGTTCCCCTTTAAGAAGCTAATTTTTATGAACAACACAATTTCCTACCTAAATCACCTGTACATGCTTGCCTGGAAGTTCTGAGGTGTTTTGGTCCCTATTTGATATGAAAAAAACTAGTTGGTAGGCAATACTTGAGGACTGTATAAAAAACAGAAGCAAGTAAAATAAAATATATATAAGTATTACAGGACTGGAATAAGGACCTCTTAAGTTAGTAGTGTATAGGCCCCCTTAAAGGGCAACCGTGGTCTCCACACAAGTTAGGGTTAAATGAAAGCCTGCAGTATTTTCTTTACAATGAGCCAACAATCACATCTCTGGCTTCACCCTGTGAGAAATGATATTGAGGTGAATGTTCAAATTTCCTGCTTCCAGTAGGTTGAGTGATATCACCTTACCTCTGCTAGCCCGTCTGCCCTGGGGGAGAAGCATGCTCAGCTGGGGAAAACCGGAAGTACCTGGGAGGAAAATTGACAGTTGAAAAGGGGAGCCTATTAATGCAGACAGGCTGGTCACATGACTTCAAGCTGGTCACATGGCTGAAAGCAGGAAGAGTTCAAGCAGGAAATAATATTGCTGAACCTTTCCAGCAATAACTTCTCACAAATTTTATCTAGAGATGTGATTTAGGTTTTATTTTTTAAGGTACGATGGAAGGCTTTTTATATAACCCTTACTTAGTTTGGAAGAATTCAAGACCACGGTTACCCTTTAAGAGTAGATTTTGCAACTATCCATTTTTTCTTTACTTTTTGGATTTTAAATCAATATTTTTAGAGGAGGTAAGATCACACTTACCTCCCTCATTAATCAGTACACACAGCAATCGGTATACATATGATACTGTCAGTATCAGCTCTTCAGTCCTGCCTTTCCTCCTATCTGCATGTGTCTGTAAGCACAGTAAAAGAGTTAAGTCAGGCCAGACTGTAGAAGAGAGCCAACAGCTACAGTGGCTCTCAATCCCTCCAAACTTATTAATGTTAATTGATCTGTGTGCAGATTGAACAGTGAGGTAAGAAGGCACAATCCTACATCTGTGGATTTGTGAATGCAAAAATGTGTTTGCCCTTTAAAGGGGAAGTTTGGTGAAAAAACATACCTTTAAGAAAAAACGAGCAGTATTTTTCTATCCTTATGACCTTAACCTGCCCATTCAGCATTTTGTTTGTTGTATAAAAGTTTCCGAAATACTGACTTTCTGCTTGCAGGACCCTATAGTGTCTTGCCCTTGACCCAGGTTTTTAGTAGAGATCTGAGCAGTTTTGACCCATCCAACAGCCAATCAGTAGAAATTACATTATAAACATTCCAAGGTACAGACCCTGAAAAGTCAGCTCACTAATGTTAACAGCGGAATAACAAGGGGCATACATTCTGATTTTAAAATGTAGTAGAATATGTAGAATAACAGGTTTGCATAATATAAACTAAGAATTTAAAAAATAATGATATTTTACACTGAACTTTCTCTTTAAATATAACTAGTCAAGCTTTAAACCATGAGCAATGAAACCATACATTATGCAAATGTCTCCAATATAACACAGCGCTTTCGAATTATTATATGCTTTCACATCAAGTACTGCCCCAAATAGCTTACAATCTAAGCACTTTATCACTTAAACATCTGGGCACATCTGGTATAAGAAAACCATAAGAATTAGCCTTAAAGGCATGTCCACCCCCAAAACTATAATTTACACACTACTGGCCCCACTCTGTTGTTATAATAAAATCCTTACCTTACAACTACAGCTGCACTGCTATGCCCCTCCAAAGTCCCAAAAACTGGCCACCAGGAGCCTGGCAGAGTCCATATAAGATTCTGCCTCCTGTCTTTCCTCTGGGAGAATTTTGTCATGCGCACTGTAGCCCCCCCCCTCATTTTGCTCTCCCTCACCTAGCATAAAACCCCTTTGGTATACTGTAGGGCTCCCTCCCCCAACCCCTATACAAGTTTTTACACAAACTCCCTTGATCGTTACCTTAACTCTCTCCCCCGGCGTTCTGGATAGCCGCAAGCCACGTCCATGATTGGCTGCCCCTCAGCCAATCATGGACGCGGCTGCTGGCCCGGCCTCACTTGCAGTTTCATGCAAGCAGAGGACCGGGACATCACGCCGGAGGAAAGAGGTAAGGTAATTAATGATCGGTGGAGTTTGGAGCCATACAGTATACCAAAAATCCTAAAAAGGGGAGGACATGCCCTTTAAATTTGGGCTGAAGGGGGGAAGGCTGAGGAGAGGGGGGGTGGGGGGGGGGGGGGGGGGGGGGAAGGAGGGGAGGAGGGAGAGGGAGTATTTGGGAGGGGGAAGAGGGGGGGGGGGGGGGGGGAGGATTGGATAGGTAAGGGGGGGGGAGGGAGTGGATATGGTACAGAAACAACTAAACAAGGTTATATTAATAAATCTCCTGGACCGGATACAATACTCCTCGGGTCCTTTGGGAGCTAAGTTCAGTTTTATCTAGGCCATTGTTTCTTATTTTTGCAGATTCCCTGGATTGGAAAGGCTGATTTTGTTCCAGTATTCAAAAAGTGTAGTCGCTCACAGCCGGGTAATTACAGGCCTGTAAGTTTGACTTCAGTGGTGGGGAAGATACGGAAAGTTTAATAAGGAACATATTCTAGAGTATGTTTCAAGGACTAACATTATAAGTAGTAACCAGCATGGATTTAGGAGGAATAGATCTGGTAAAACTAACTTGCTTGGCTTTTATGAGGAAGTAAGTAGAAATTTAGACTCTGGCATAGGAGTAGATGTAGTTATTGGATTTTGCAAAGGCTTTGATAGTCCCCCATAGGCGACTAATGTATAAGCTAAGGTCAGTTGGTCTGGAGAGGACATTTGTACATGGATAGAAAATTGGTTAATGAATAGGATGCAGAAAGTAGTTGTTAATGGGGCTTCATCAATATGGACTAAAGTGCTAAATGGGGTGCCACAGGGTTCTGTGTTGGGTCTGCTTCTATTTAATCTATTTTTTTAATGATTTGGAAGTGGGTATGACACAAAACTTTGTAGACCATTAAAACCTTCAGAGGATGTGCAATCGTTTCAGGGGGATCTATATAGATTGTCACATTGGGCTGCTAAGTGGCAGATGAGATTCAATGTTGATAAATGTAAGGTGATACATTTTGGACTTGTGCTGCTTATACTATAATGGCTTTGTGTTAAGTGAATCCCTGTTGATAAGGGATTTGGAGTTTTGGTGGATAACAACTTAAAGGTAGCAACCAGCAGCACAGCCAGAGCCAGCATGGTATTGTCTTGTGTACAGAGAAGTATGGTTGAGAGGAAAATGTTATTCTTCCTCTTTACAAAGCATTGGTAAGGCCTCATTTGGAATATGCAGTGCATATTGGAATCCTGTGTACAAAAAAAGACATCAGAGTTCAGAGAAGAGCAACTAAATTAATAAGGGATTGGGGGAGCTTGAATATGAAGAGAGACTGGAAAAGTTACAATTATGTATGCTAGAGAAAAGGCGCTTGCGTGGGATATGATTACTGTGTATAAATACATTAACAGGCATATAAATAAACTAACTGGAGCATTGTTCACTAATAGACATGTCAGAGGACACGTGGACATCCCTTAAGACTTGTAGAAAAAGGTTAGGCTTCAAGTTCGGAAAGGTTTTTCACTGGGAGAACGTAAAGCTATGGAAGTTTGCAGTGGACGTTGTTATGGCAGGTTCATTGTTCAGTTTCAAAAAGAAGCTGGATGAGTTTCTGCAAACAAGGAATGTTGCAAATTACTGGTACTGATACATAAAGTAGAGTTGATCCAGGGAAATTTCCGGTTGCCACTTGGAGTCAGGAAGGAATTTTTTCCCCTTCATAAATTTGGTGTTTTTTTTTTTTGCCTTACTCTGGATCAACAGTTAGGCAGGAAATGAGGATATTGCTAGATGGGTTGGACTGGATGGACGTATGTCTTTATGCAACCTCAAATACTATACTACCTTACTGGTGCTCCACTCTCAGCTCTTTCTCTGCAGCTAGGTGAGCTGTGTCGACTGACAATATCATATCGGAAAAGACAGGCGCGCGATCGGGACAGTGTACTTTTGGGGTGTGTATTTCAGGATGTTGAACTTTAAACTCCTGCTACACATGATAAGCTTGTTGGGAGGTAAGAGAGGGGGGGGCAGTGCTGCAGAGAGATCTGACACCATGGAAAAGAGTCACTGACAGAGGTAGGAGAAAGGCAATTGTATCAAACAGATTCCCATATGCACACTATCATCCCCAGGTGGGTGCAGAGAGTCAATTCCCCTATTCAAAAGGAACAAGCAATCAAATAGTACAAGGTGGACTGCACTCCAAACAGAACGTTTATTATAAGCCAGACGTTTCGAGGGTAACACCCCCTGAAGGGGGTGTTACCCTCAAACGTCGTATTTGCTGTTTGATGTTTGGCTTACAATAAACGTTCTGTTTTGGAGTGCAGTCCACCTTGTATCTATTTGTAGAGAGAAGGCAGCACAGAGTATATGAATTTGACTTTGCAATGGGGCAAAGTGTTTTTTTCACTTAAGATGCCCATTAAAAGCTAGAACTTCCTGGATTGTACAACTCATTTGTGTTGATAACAATAGCTTAATAAACCATAATATAAATAAATATATATATATTTTTTTAAACACATATTTGAGGTTTAATGTAGCGGTTTGTACTTAAGGGGAACTGTGCTCTCCAACAAGTTTTAAATGAAATGGTTCCAAATGAGTTTAAATGAAAGGCCAGTTTCCTACCTTTAAAACGAGCCATCAACCACCTCTCTACCTGCTCCACAGCCCAAGATATAAAGAAATTACTGACCAGAAAGTTAATTGGTGGGAGGCTGACATGAGACATTACTAAGGCTTCTCCTGTAAAGTGCCGCCGGCGAGACAGCCTCAGACTCCCTCAGTGTGAGGGAGATAGGAAGTCCCTCCTCCTCTCTGCTGTGTGAATTCCTGACAGAGTAGGTAAGGGAATCTACAGCCCTTCTCTCCCACTATGTAAAACAGCCTTTTCAGGCAGAGTTCTCACTCTGCCTGAAAAGGCTGTTTCCAGAGTTTTCTGTAGGGGGGGGTCTGAGTGGCCCACGGCACCCGTGAGGGTGGGGTTTATACACCCACGAGTTGGCGGAGCTTATGCACCCACAAGTGGTGGGGGATTGTGCACCGTGGGTGGGCCGGGCTTATGCACCCGCAAGTGGGCGGGGCCATGGCACCCACGGGTGGGCAGGGCCACATGGGGCTGTAAGAGAATGGGCCAAGGGAGGCTGCAAAGGGGAGGAGAGACACAGGGAAGATCGAATGACATGGTTTCAGAGCAGGAAGTGCAGGGGACCTGGTGATGCTGCTGCCATATCACACACAAAAATGTAAATATCTTCAAAACTATGCAAATAAACAATGAAAATAAATTGCAAAAATTCTCAGGAGACAATTCCTATACAATTTACCTAAAGTCATTTTGGACCACAGTTCCCCTTTAGAAAGCTAATTTTTATGAACACACAATTTCCTACCTAAATCACCTGTACATGCTTGCCTGGAAGTTCTGAGGTGTTTTGGTCCCTATTTGATATGAAAAAAACTAGTTGGTAGGCAATACTTGAGGACTGTATAAAAAACAGAAGCAAGTAAATAAAAATATATATAAGTATTACAGGACTGGAATAAGGACCTCTTAAGTTAGTAGTGTATAGGCCCCCTTAAAGGGCAACCGTGGTCTCCACAAGTTAGGGTTAAATGAAAGCCTGCAGTATTTTCTTTACAATGAGCCAACAATCACATCTCTGGCTTCACCCTGTGAAAATGATATTGAGGTGAATGTTCAAATTTCCTGCTTCCGTAGTGTTGAGTGATATCACCTTACCTCTGCTAGCCCGTCTGCCCTGGGGGAGAAGCATGCTCAGCTGGGGAAAACCGGAAGTACCTGGGAGGAAAATTGACAGTGAAAAGGGGAGCCTATAATGCAGAGGCTGGTCACATGACTTCAAGCTGGTCAATGGCTGAAAGCAGGAAGAGTTCAAGCAGGAAATAATATTGCTGAACCTTTCCAGCAATAACTTCTCACAAATTTTATCTAGAGATGTGATTTAGGTTTTATTTTAAGGTACGATGGAGGCTTTTTATATAACCCTTACTTAGTTTGGAAGAATTCAAGACCACGGTTACCCTTTAAGAGTAGATTTTGCAACTATCCATTTTTTCTTTACTTTTTGGATTTTAAATCAATATTTTTAGAGGAGGTAAGATCACACTTACCTCCCTCATTAATCAGTACACACAGCAATCGGTATACATATGATACTGTCAGTATCAGCTCTTCAGTCCTGCCTTTCCTCCTATCTGCATGTGTCTGTAAGCACAGTAAAAGAGTTAAGTCAGGCCAGACTGTAGAAGAGAGCCAACAGCTACAGTGGCTCTCAATCCCTCCAAACTTATTAATGTTAATTGATCTGTGTGCAGATTGAACAGTGAGGTAAGAAGGCACAATCCTACATCTGTGGATTTGTGAATGCAAAAATGTGTTTGCCCTTTAAAGGGAAGTTTGGTGAAAAACATACCTTTAAGAAAAAACGAGCAGTATTTTTCTATCCTTATGACCTTAACCTGCCCATTCAGCATTTTGTTTGTATATAAATGTTTCCGAAATACTGACTTTCTGCTTGCAGGACCCCTAATAGTGTCTTGCCCTTGACCCAGGTTTTTAGTAGAGATCTGAGCATGTTTGACCCATCCAACAGCCAATCAGTAGAAATTACATTATAAACATTCCAAGGTACAGACCCTGAAAAGTCAGCTCACTAATGTTAACAGAGAGGAATAACAAGGGGCATACATTCTGATTTTCAAATGTAGTAGAATATGTAGAATAACTAGGTTTGCATATAAAACTAAGAATTAAAAAATAATGATATTTTACACTGAACTTTCTCTTTAAATATAACTAGTCAAGCTTAAACCATGAGCAATGAAACCATACATTATGCAAATGTCTCAATATAACACCAGCGCTTTCGAATTATTATATGCTTTCACATCAAGTACTGCCCCAAATAGCTTACAATCTAAGCACTTTATCACTTAAACATCTGGGCACACTGGTATAAGAAAACCATAAGAATTAGCCTTAAGACATGTCACCCCCAAAACTATAATTTACCCACTACTGGCCCCACTCTGTTGTTATAATAAAATCCTTACCTTACAACTACAGCTGCACTGCTATTGCCCCTCAAAGTCCCAAAAACTGGCCACCAGGAGCCTGGCAGAGTCATATAAGATTCTGCCTCCTGTCTTTCCTCTGGGAGAATTTTGTCATGCGCACTGTAGCCCCCCCCCTCATTTTGCTCTCCCTCACCTAGCAATAAAACCCCTTTGGTATACTGTAGGGCTCCCTCCCCCAACCCCTATACAAGTTTTTACACAAACTCCCTTGATCGTTACCTTAACTCTCTCCCCCGGCGTTCTGGATAGCCGCAAGCCACGTCCATGATTGGCTGCCTCTCAGCCAATCATGGACGCGGCTGCTGGCCCGGCCCTCACTTGCAGTTTCATGCAAGCAGAGGACCGGACATCACGCCGGAGGAAAGAGGTAAGGTAATTAATGATCGGGGGAGTTTCTGTAAAAACTAATATAGCGGTTGGGGATGGGAGCCCTACAGTATACCAAAAATCCTAAAAAGGGGAGGACATGCCCTTTAAATTTGGGCTGTGAAACTCTAGCAGTTTATATTACTGCAGCTTCTGAGCCATACAGATAACAGACCTTATCTGAGGAATTTAAAGCACATGTCCACCCTTAAAACAAAAAAAATGGTAACTTGTCAGTTATCTGCCTGCAACCCCAACAGCTATTTTTACTTGTTCATTATATGCTTTTGTAACCAGATATTTAATAAAAAATTCTATACCTTTCTGGCAAGGTATTCTGCTTAATGAGCTTTATATAAGCTTAAGCATGTGTAGCGGAGACAGCAGAGGAAAGAGCAGGCAATCATTGGCTGTGATGTCAGCAGTCACAGCCCTGATTAACTGCATAGATGGAGGGGCCAACTTGACAGATTGGGGAAAATAATTAATTCGTGGGAAGGATCAGTATACTGCCTTACCTTGTGACTTGGCTTCTCAGATTTAAGTCCCATATATGCAACCATTGTCTAGCTGCTGTAGGAACTTGGGAGACTAGGATTATATTATCTTTGGATATATTACGACCTTACTCTGTATTTATCACCCTTATCACCGCAGTACACATAGTCAGTTAGTGAGCTGTGCGTCTACCCGATAGTATGTTATATGGGGACAATAATTATCCTTAAATATCTGGTTACAAAAGCATATAATGAACTGGTTAAAATAGCTGTTGGGGTTGCGGGCAGATAACTGACAAGTAATTTTTGGTCCGGCCTTATGTGCAGTTCCACATAAAACTGGGTTCCATCTTAGCCAAACGTCCAGCACAATATCAGGTAGAATGCAAAGTATTAGTAAGAAGATATATTTAAATCTTAGGCTGGGTACACACCAGCCAATATTTTTGGCCGACCGACCGATTCACGGCACTTTCGGTCGATTGGGCGAAAATATCGGCTGGTGTTGGCCGCGACCGGCATTGATCGTTCGGTCGTCCAGATCGGACAAATGAACGATCGGGCATGGTGGAAAATTCCGATCGATCGTGCGGTTCCCTATGGAACAAAAAGTCCCTCCGTGTGTACCCAGCCTTCCATACCAAGAGTTATTTTTCTTCCACCAGGCATAGTAAAAATAGTACAATAATAGTAAAATAAATAAACCAGCAAAGTAACAGTAATGTTAAGACATTCACAGTGAGGATATAAATCAGGAAATGCCCTGTAATAAATAAAATAGTGTGTGATATCAAGAAAATGCACAAAACATTAAAGGGGAAGTTCAGTGCAAATACATGTACTTTTCAGGGGGAAAAAAGCAGTATTTTTTCATCCTAATGACCTTAATCTAAATTTAATACTATTTAATTATTTAATAAATGCAAACAAAATACTGACTTCCTGTTTACAGGACTCCTATATGAGACCGTTATGGTCTTGTCCTTGACCCAGCGCCTGGGTTTATTTAGTTGCTCAGTAGAGATCTGAGCATCTTTGACCCATCCAACAGCCAATCAATAGAAATAACTGTTAGGAACATTCCAAGGAAGCGGTGCAACCTGGGAAGAAGAAGGACCGTTAGAACCTGAAATGACAGCTCATTGATGTCAACAGCAGGGAACAACAAAGGGTATGAAATCATCTGATTTTTCAAAATGGAAGAGAATATGTAGAATTACTAAGTATGCATTACACAAACTAACAATTTAACAAATATTGATAATTTCCATTGAACTGTCCCTTTAAAGACACCAAAATATTATTTTGTATAAAAGCAAGGAAATGTGTAATTTTATGGAATGTACTAGGATAGAATATAAAAAAAAGCAACTATACCTCCATTTTATCATTTTTATTCATCTTTATTTAATAAGAGGAGCAAAATTTAAATTTAAGGTGTGAACTTTCCCTTTAAGAGTGCATAGTGTTAATACTGATACTGAAACTTTTCTAGCTGGTTTTGGGTTATCCAACCACAGCGCAGAATATTATCCAACCACATCAAAGAATAGATGGATCGATAATGACACTCTCATTGGTCTTGTTATTCAACCCCATAGTGCACAGTACATGACTGAATATTAGCCACTGCACATTGTAGGTTTAGTTTTTTTCTAATAAGAGGTACTGCATGACGTACTTCCTGCAAGCACAAAACATGGTACTGGTAGTTACAAATGCACGAAACATGGTACTGGTAGTTACAAATGCACGAAACATGGTACTAGTAGTTACAAATGCACGAAACATGGTACTAGTAGTTACAAATGCACGAAACATGGTACTAGTAGTTACAAATGCACGAAACATGGTACTGGTAGTTACAAATGCACAAAACAAACATGGTACTGGTAGTTACAAATGCACAAAACATGGTACTGGTAGTTACAAATGCACAAAACATGGTACTGATAGTTACAAATGCATGAAACATGGTACTAGTAGTTAGTTACAAATGCATAAAACATGGTACTGGTAGTTACAAATGCACAAAACTTGGTACTGGTAGTTACAAATGCATAAAACATGGTACTGATAGTTACAAATGCATGAAACATGGTACTAGCAGTTAGTTACAAATGCATGCTTTTTAGGCAACTTTCATGTGGCATTTGTATTGGGGTGTTCTTGACCCTATTTGGGACAATCCTCTAAAGGCAGGAGTAACTGTTATTGTTACTGACAAATAGTTCATAACACCATTATTAAGAGGAGATAATATACAAACATAAAGAATAAAAAATATTTTTTTATTTTTCTACAAAAAAATCCAGTTTCCATATATTCCAAAGTCTTATAAAAAATATGTTTTCCATAATTAAAACAATAAAAAGCTTCTATGCACATTACTCTTCACTGCATTCAGTTGTAGATGCTACTGAGAAACACACAGATCTTTAAATGTGTTACACAAAGTTTGCAGTCAGAATCTTTCCAGGCAGAAGTCCCTTTATCTAAGACACTTTAATTCATTACCATATGGCTTTAAATAAGCAAGCCTACCTCCCCCAACACATTAGTAAAAAGCATAATAGCCAGGCCCGGAGGGAAGCATGTGGTTGGAGGGGTGGCTGTCAATCTCCCCCTACCACTCAAAAAAGATAAAATGGGTGTGGTCTTTGTTTAGGGGTTGCGCTAAAGGCGCCAGGGTTTTTGGGCCTACAGGCTCCTGAGGTGTAAATCCGTCCCTGATAATAGCATAAGAAATTATTAGACAATTATTTTAAAGTACCACAGCAATAATTCTTCCTGAGATCTAATTATTTGAACAGTAAACCTATTAATATTAACACAAACATGGTGTTTTGTCAACCCCCCCCCCCAAAAAAAGTGTTCCTATCTAGTAAACATCTTACTCCAGTCCAGTGTAAAATTGTTTTCACTCCTACAAGAACAAGAGTGCCTTTATACTGAGTATAAGCTGAGATTTTTTTTTTTTTTAAATGATCCAGAAAAGCTAAACTCGGCCTATACTTGGGTCACAGGCATTACTTACCTTACATGCGGCAAACCGGAACAGTCAGGAGTGCGATCATGCATGAAGGCATCGGAACGTAATTTATGCACCTCCTCTCACCGGACATACCATAATGGAGAAGCAAGAAAGGACTGACTCTCCTGTCAGTGGAGATGTTAAGGCCAAGTGCCTCTTCTATTATTATTGTGGATTTATATAGTGCCAACATCTTCCTTAGTGCTTTACAATTACATGTATACATTTACATCAGGCCCTGCCCCGAAGAGCTACAATCTATGCACATTTGACACATACAACCTATCAGTATGTCTTTGATTGTGGAGGAAACCTGAGTGCCCGGAGGAAACCCATTTAAGCACGGGGAGAACATACAAATTCCTTGCATATGTGTCCAAGGGTGGAATCAAACTCAGGACTCATGCTAACCACTGAGTCACTGGGCTGCTCTATGGGGGGGTTTAGAGGTGGGAAGTTTGTTGAACCTTGCCAATCCAGATGTTTAGAAACTACAACTCCCAGCAACCAAAGCATGCTGGGAATTATAGTTTCCAAACTTTTGGAGTGCCAAGGAATTGGGGGTTAGTGGATTTAACTTACTATATTGGCACCAATAAGTTTTCTACTACTGTATGGGATTTGTATATTATACAAGGGTCAATTTAAAGGGCAACTAAAGCCTAAAAAACAAATCCGATCAGAAGTAGTGGCCATAATTTCTACCCTCGGCTTATACTCGAGTCAATCAGTTTTACTCATTTTTAAGGTAAGAAGAAGTACATTGGCTTATACTCGGAACAGCTTATATTCGAACATATAGGGTATTTAAAAAAATTAAATTAGAAAAAGTATTACAATTTGTTTTGTATGTCCGTAAAAATAAACCTCTACCTTATTCTCTAAAAAAAAAAAACATAGGAAAAGCCATCTTCGCTATTGCACAAAATTCCCGACTAAAAATCGTACTTTAATAAAGAAATATAGCAATATTTGTTTAAAGGAGAACTATTGTGAAAATGTTTTTTCAAACAGTTAAAATGAAAAGAACCTGTGTTAGGGGGGTAGGGTTAGTAATTCCTACCTCCAATATCATTTCTATGAGAAGTGGCAGATTGAAGAAAACTGCTTCTGCTAGGCTTCCTGCATTAACCTGGTAGTTGAAAAATGTATGTGCTGTAGCTCCTCAACAAAAAAATCTTGGGAGGTAGGAATAATCAATCCTACGTACCTCCCTACCCCAGGTACTTTTCATTTTTAAAAACTTACTTTTTACAGCACAGTTATATATCACACACTTTCCATCCCAGTAAAATTCTAGAAATGTTTGGTGCACAGATCTGCTGAATATTAAAGGAACACTAAACCCCCAAAAATAAGTATGTGCCATTCGTTTCTATTATTCACAGGGAGGTGAGAACGCTTATTCTCACCTCCCTGTGAATAATAGAATGCCCAGGGGACCTGGAAATTACCTTACCACTGCAAGCCGCTCCTGCAAGCCGCTCCTTCACTGACAGCCGAGCTGTCCCGACCGCACGCCCTATCTTAGGCGCATGCGCGCCAATACAAAAGATAGGGCGCGCGATCAGGAGAGAACAGCTGTTCAGTGATGGGGCGGCTGCGAGAGGAGCGGCGGGTAAGGTAAGTTCCAGGTCCCCCGAGCGTGCTATTATTCACAGGGAGGTGAAAATAAGCATTCTCACCTCCCTGTGAATAGAAACGAATGGCACATACATATTTTTGGGGGTTTAAGGGAGTTTACAGTCCCTTTAACACCGTATAATATATATGTAATTTGATCAATGCTACAAATCTCTGCAGCTCACATGGTATAACATGTAACTGACACTGGGTACTTTGCTTTCAATGTTTAAATTTTAAAGAAGGTTTAGTCACTGTAAGAATACCTACAAGTGACGAAACAAGGCCACAAATGCCGATCAACCCTTGATTGGTTTGGTAAATTTTTAAACGGTCAAGGGGACTAAAAAGGTCGGAGACATTTTTTATGGTGTCTAATAACAGAGGTGGGTGGCTCTGCAAACTGAAATAAAGCATGAATAACAAATTCCCAATGCATTCTGGTAAGAAAGTCGGAATTTCACACTCATCATCATTGCCCCCAGCTGTACCATTTTTTATTTGTTTTCTCTCCTTAGCCTCTTTTTTCATTCGCCATGATAACTCATATATATCTATAAGTAAGTTTAGCAGAAGTGAGTAGTAATAACATTTGGTTGCTCTATAAAGCCATTTTTCTTTGCTAATGCCAGACACTAGACCAACACTCCGTACCCACAAAACAGTGTCACATATAAAATAGAGGACACGATACAAGTTGGAAGCTGTTAGGCAGTATCGTGGAATATGATCTGAAAGCTTGATGGACACTTTTGAAGCTGCAAAAGCATGAACAAAGTTTCCGAATCTGAACACTGTAAAATAAATAAAAAAGTCAATAATTTGTGTCCATGTGGCATAAACCAACCTATATAATTGTGTTTAAAGGTGTATTTATACAAAACAATTCTTTGACATACGTGATAAAACACAGCCTATAGGGCTACTAACCTAGTAAAATCTTTTTTTTGCACCAGTGTTGTAGAAGAAAAGCAGTTCTTTTTTTTGGGGGGGGGGGGGGGGGGGAGATATATACTTGAAGCCAGCAGAAGCACAGAGATTGTGGAAAATGCAGCCCAGCTTCTCAGTCAACAGAAAAGTTTTTCTACTTCCTGTAAAACTACTAAGGATATCAGATATCAGTAACTAGGTCCAATTCCTATCCCACTCTCAAAATGACAGAATTAGAATTGCCCCTTAAAAATATGTTGGGATTTCCTAAATCGCCTTTTGGAATCATTAGGATTTGTCTCATGGAAACTAAGTGTAAATTTCCCCTTCCGCAATTTAGGGATCTGATTATGAGCTTGAGCATGCTCAGATGAGGCAGCTAAGGGATTAGCATTCAGTCACTGGCTGTGATGTCAACTGTCACATCCATGACTGACAATTGCTAACTGGAAGAACCAGGAAGGAGAAACGGGCTACAAAACTTTTGCAGATTTGGGGTTTTGAGGGTGATTTACCTAGATATAACTTTTCTTTTAAAGGCTGGAATTTTTCTTTAAATAATTCTAAATCGTTTTATTGTACCAAAATGAAAAACCTATGTTATCAGCACTATGAACTTATAATTTACAAACTTAACTTATACTAGTACTTACATTTACGCCCAGAACTTATGTTAGATTCCACCTGTTTAAGCTTCATTACTATTTTCTGAGCCCCAGGCTTATTCTCTACTAAATACCTAAGCAGCATGCATGCATATTGAGTTGCTCTGGAATTAAACAAAAATGTATGATGGGGGTTGTTAATAAATAAATAAAGAGAAAAAAATGATTTTCAAATTCTTAATAATGGGGAAAATTTACCTAAAAAGCCGATCTCTTCCCTGACTTTGGTTTGTGAGTTTAACAAATGAATCCATGGATGCAGACAGTTGGACCTGTAATTCACGAATAAACCAACAATGCACAACTTTAAATGTCATATAATTTTTCAGTTATGTTGATCTGGTCAGACAGACTCCTGGAAAACAAAACAAAAAACTGCATCTTGTTCCAGTCTATAGACGTGATTCAAACTATGAACAAAACATGGCAGCAAACCAAAGAGAAACAGATTTCTTGGCAGAATGAAATGATTCTTAGATCAGCATTCTGTGGCTTTCCATAAAGTCAATGTTTACATTTTTAGGGCAGTTTTAAAGAAACAATAGACCTTAAATGTACCCTTAATAGAAAAACATTCACCGCTTATTTTGTAAACCTTTAATAAAAAACAAACAAACAAAAAAAGACATGATTAAGTAACTATGAAAATGCCAAAGGTCATTTTCAGAAAACACAAGAGATAAAATATACCTGTAATTTTCTTTCCTCAAGGTCAATGCTTTTCAAGAATTATGTAAATAGAGAGGCGCTTCTAGGGTTTTTGGCACCCGAGTCAAACTTTGTAAAAAGACGCTTCAAATCTGTATTAGGAGGTGAGCATAACGTGCCGCTATGAGATGGGCGTGGTTTCCGGTTGTTTTAAACACTTGGTAAATTCAAACTTTACACGGGGGTGGGGGCTCAGGTAGGCGAATAGAGAGAGAGAGAGAGAAAGAGATTAGATAGAGTGGCAAAGTTTCGGCCCCGTGCCTAGGGCCTTTATCAAGCCATGTGAACACAAGTGGTGAATACAACTTAAATAGAGGAAACTCCTCCTAGTGATTGTGACATCAGATCAATTAATACATTAACCCCACAGAGTACATATCCCAAATAAGGGATAAGAGTGATACCTGCATAAAATACCAAATAAAGTGGTATCTATAGTTAAATATTTAGCATTTTATATATATGGCAGTATGCACTTTATATATATATGACAGTATGCACTTATATGATATATATAATATTTATGAATGTTACACATGCACTTTATAATGTCACCATACTAGGCACTTTATTCGGGAAAGAAGAAGAAGCCGGGAAACTCCTCCTCTCGCGTATGCACACAAACAAAAAGCCACACACGGATTCACGGACGCACATTAGGTCTATTAGGATATGATAGATTGATAGTCCCATTGATAGATAATGCTGATAGAAAGCAAATAACTGGGAAGTTTGTGGTTTACAGTCAAAGGAACAGTTGAATAACTGGGAAAGAGATACTGGTGGTTAATGGGGAAAGTAAAGAAGAAGAGCATTGTAATAGAAATGGCCCCCACACAGATAATTATATACTGTAAGTGTCCCACACAGAGAATGATAAAATAAGTGCTCAGCTGGTTAAGTTTACTTTACTTTACCTACCTTTGTAATATCAGACTGTCAAATTGATTTAGATAGCAAATACTTCATAGCTAAAAAAGAGGTCATTCCTCACACACATGTAAACATTTTGGTATTGGTTTTACGAGAATATTTGGAGCCAATTTTGTCAGGTAAATTGTGAAGGCTCAGTTACCCTTAAAATCAGTGGACATCTAACCTGCGTTTATTTTTAGGGACTTTTGCGCAGCATGGGCAGTTGTTTGCAAAAGGGCAGTTTTCATAATTTTATGGTTAAAAAAAAAAAAAAAAGGAAAAAAAGAAAGCGTGCATCACTTTAAGATTTTTTGTAAATATGTTTCACTTTTTTTTTTAATCATTCCCACAGATGATTTGATGATCATCTCTAGGAATGATAATGACGTTGGAATCCGATCAGAAAAATCACTTTCCAGAAAGCGTTTTTCCAGGAAGAGATTTTTTTTTCACCATTGGCAAAGATCAATACTTAGGTGATCAGAACTGAACTAATATTGATCTGTGCCTTTAACTAGCAAATCCTTAGAAAAAAAATCTTTGTGAATGGATCTCTGATCCAGGAAACTGAAGAGGAGCCTTCCTCTGTGAAAAGGTACCTGCCTCCTCCCTGTTCTCATGGAGGACTCTTGCATGCGCAGGGGAGCCCTTTCCCCCCCGCCCTCCCGATCCCTCTTCTTTGCACTTCATTTTCTATGAGTAAAGTATTTTCTGAAGTGCAGCCACTTCCCTTCTTACCCTAACCCCATTGTTTATTTAAAAAAAAAAAAAGCCCATAAACTTACTTACATGGCAGCGTTCCATCGGCTTCCTCCATAGCCTGCAGCCAAGTCTGTGATTGGCTGCCCCTCTGCCAATCACAGACACGACTGCTGGTCCAGTCCCTAATGATGCTCAATTCTGGGATGTATCACCAGAGGCCGTGGACGTGGGAATGAAGGTATGTAAGTAAGTGTCTGCGCAATTTTTAGGGGGGGTGGCTACACTACAGTAAAATGTTATTTTTTAGGTAGACATACCCTTTAGTAGTAGTGTAGTAGAGTAGTGCTGACCATACACCAATCAACAATGGATAGATAGGATTTTTTACAAGCAGCGTGCAAAAACATCACTACCACTGATCTGCTTTGAAAGCTTGTTCAAATCGTAGCCTACACAGGATTTGCATCAGAGAGCAACTATAATAAGTTGCCCTTTAATAAGTTATCAATCGCATATAAGTTTGGATATTTCTTCAGTCTTTCGATCTAAAATATGCATCATGTTGCAAAAAAATGCAACACTGAATGTATAACTGCATACATTTCTACTCCTTCCTCCTACAGTTACCTCTAAAGCTGACAAGGAGATGTCATTGCTAGTGCGTGTACAATGTCCAACAGCTCCCACCTTGTCCACCATCCAAGGGCCTCCCCTTTTCTGTAACATAAATGCACACATGCCTGTGTTACTGAATTACACTGTGTCACAAAAGAGTGGGGGTATCAGTGGAAGGAGCTGTCGGATGCTGTTATAGCACTAGCATTAGACAGCTCCTTGTCAGATTTAAAGGTAACTGTGGGAGGAAGAAATAGTATCCCCTACCTCCTACAGAGTTCAGTACAATAATTGTCATACATTTAAATGTACAGTACATTTGCAATTATTTTGTGCCATTATCCTTTAAAGAGAAAATATGACCCCAGAACAAGTTAGAATTAAAAAAGCCTTTACATTGTACCTTTAAATTGAACTCTGGATCTCACCTCTAGGTAGAACTCATGAAAAGTTATTTTGCTGAAAAGGTTTAGCAATATAACTCCCTGAACACTTCCTGCTTTCACCAGTTTGTAGCCATGTGACCAATCTCTGCCTGAATTAATCCCACCCCTTCCAAACTGTCAATTGATCCAGGATAAAGTAAATATTGCAGGCTTTAATTAACTGTAACTTGTTCGGAGACCACAGTTTAACATTCCGTCCTATTATTGTGTTATGAAATTGGACAGATATTTCCTTTCCTTTTAACAACATCACTTTTCCTATTACAGTCAGATTATAAAAGAAAATGGAAACATTCTTAAAGCAAAAACATATAAATATGCTGTCAAAAAACACCCATCTGACATGCTTTGTAAGAAAGGTTTACTGCTGGGACACTCAGGGGCATACTAATCTAATGAAAATTGCAGCACGTATGGAAATGCACGTAAAATGCATGCTGACACTTTTTTGCGTGCATTACCATCCGGTCCAGTATGGCCTCAACCATTTATGAAGTCCATAGCAGTGGTCTTCTACCTTTTTTGCACAATGAACCAGATCCACTGCTAGACAATTTTCCATGGACTGACCATAGCAATAAAAACAATATAATGCATAAATTGGCAAAAAACTAGTTTACGGTTTTTAAAGTTTCATGACAGTCTTATTATTGCACATGTGCAAAAGCTATGCCACAGCTGATCCAGAGGAAGGAAATTTAAACAAATTCCTGGAACAAGATACACTATATTTGAATCTGAATAAACACATATCTATCCAGTTCAACTCTACTACCGTACAATGCCTACTTAATATTTGATTCACTTTCCATATCTCCTAGATATTGCTTTCAATCAGGCCAAATTTTCAAAAACTTGCTTCAACTTGCAGTGACCAGTATGAGAGAGCGATAACACCATATTGACCAGACCTGCTCCCCATTCACACCTGATTCTTTGTAACACAAACAGGTCACATGACACGGGGGGGGCTTACTCAGGGTTATCTAATAAAAGTTCTTATCGTTTAAAATGGTGCTAATTTTGCCCCAACCAATCAGATGTTAGCTTTCAAATGTTAACTAATATCTGATTGGTTGGGGCAAAATTAGCACCATTTTTAAAAATAAAGGGGGAGATACAATATAGCCCATTTCCGTCTAAAACTCATGTTAACCCGAAAAAAATTCGGGTTAACGTGGGTTTTAGGCGGCTTTAAGAGCACAGCGTCATTTCCGAATGTTTTTGGAAGTAGCGATGTGCTAACGATCCAAAACCTGTAGCATTACGTTTTGCGCTACTTCGTAGTGCGAAACCTAACGCTACGGCTTTTGGAGCGTTAAAGTCCTGCTCCTTACCTTAGCCTGATCCCCCGATGCAATAACTGACGTAAGTTATTGTATCGCGGGATCGGGCCAAGGTAAGTTACGGGAGCTGCCTTATTGAATCTCCCCGAAAAACTTTTATTGAATCTCCTGTATATAATTATGTACTCTGACACCTCACTGAATTTTCTGTAGATTAAACAGAATTGGTTCCCATTCATATGGTACCACTGTACTAACACTTCTACCTATCAGTGGTTCTGTTTAAAGGGCAACAGTAGTGAAAATATTAAATCTCTCCAATGCAATACTAATATAACTTAATACATGCTGTCTTTCTACCACCATTATCTGAGGTTCCATTTTGAGTCTCCTTTGCCCTGAAAACACTTGTAATGTAATGTGCATCTGCTCCCATTCAGAGGCAATGCCGGCATGCTAATTGTTTTGATTGACTGCACAATCAGGAAAAGTGTATTGCAATGGCAGTTTGTTGCATTTTGTATACATTGGAACAGAATACTTGGTGGACCCCCGTTACCATGGCAATACGTGGTTCTTCCCAGGAATCCAGAATCTCACCGCTAACTGCTATACAGGTGCAGTAACCAACGATTCCGCCGGAAACAGAAACTGCAAGAACTTCCAGCTGCATTCCACACGTTGGCCAATAGGAATCAAGTGTCTCTGTTGTCCTGGAGACACCTGCAATGTTTGGAAGTGAGGAGGGGACGGAGTCTGTTTGTATTACTGCAGCTTGACCTCTTCAACAGCTTATCATTACCTTATAGCTAAGGGAGCCGAGTGTAAGGACAGAGACTTGAGCAGTGCCGGCATTCTATTGTAATGTGTATTGTAATGGCAGCTTGTTGGAACTTGTGTATCTCGTGACAGAGGTGAGAGGAGGAACCTGAAGAAAGTAAGGGTACTTCCCCACTGTAGATTTCCCCACAGCAGATTTCCCCACTGTAGACTTCCCCACTGTAGACTTCCCCACATCAGATTTCCCCACTGTAGACCTTCCCCACAGCAGATTTCCCCACTGTAGACTTCCTCACTGACTGTAGATTTCCCCACTGTATTTTCCCACTAACTGTAGATTTCCCCACTGCAGATTTCCCCACTGCAGATTTCCCCACTGTAGATTTCCCCACTGTATTTTTCAACTAACTGTAGATTTCCCCACTGCAGACTTCCCCACAGCAGATTTCCCCACTGTAGACTTCCCCACAGCAGATTTCCCCACTGTAGACTTCCCCACTGACTGTAGACTTCCCCACTAACTGTAGATTTCCCCACTGTAAATTTCCCCACTGTATTTTTCCACTAACTGTAGATTTCCCCACTGTTTATCCCCACTGCAGACTTCCCCACTGTAGACTTCCCCACTGTAGACTTCCCCACAGCAGATTTCCCCACTGTAGACTTCCCCACCGCAGACTTCCCCACTGACTGTAGATTTCCCCACTGTATTTTCCCACTAACTGTGGATTCCCCACTGTAGACTTCCCGCTGCAGATTTCCCACTGCAGATTTCCCCACTGTAGATTTCCCCACTGTAGACTTCCCCAGACTGTAGATTTCCCCACTGTATTTTCCCAAATGTAGATTTCCCCACTGTTTTTCCCCACCAGACTTCCCCACTGTAGATTTCCCCACCGCAGACTTCCCACTGACTGTAGATTTCCCCACGTATTTTCCCCATAACTGTGGATTTCCCCACTGTAGACTTCCCCGCTGCAGATTTCCCCACTGCAGATTTCCCCATGTAGATTTCCCCACTGTAGACTTCCCCACTGACTGTAGATTCCCCACTGTATTTTTCCACTAAATGTAGATTTCCCCACTGTTTTTCCCCACTGCAGACTTCCCACTGTAGATTTCCCACTGTAGACCTCCCCACTGACTGTAGATTTCCCCACTGTATTTTCCCACTAACTGTAGATTTCCCCACTGTATATTTTCCCACTGACTGTAGATTTCCCCACTGTAGATTCCCTTTAAAGCTGGGTACACACAATGAGATATTTCGGTCCGATTGACCAATAGTTCAGTGTATCGGTCGATCGTACCAAAATTATCGCATCCGAATGCGGCCCTTTCCGACCAACCGTTCGTCCAAATCGGACATGGTAGAAAACCTCGTCCAATCTTGCGGTCCTCTATGGGCCGCACGATCGGTCGCGGTTAACTTTCGGGCGCGGGCCCGACCGGTCGAAAGTATCGAATGTTCGGTCAGGAGGAAAATCGCTAGGTGTGTACCTAGCTAACACATTGTAGTTAAATATAGTTTAGAAGTAGACAAGATATTAGCATGGCATTGGTGGTGGCATCAGTCGGTTAGTTGTTGATTTTAGGGAGCAAATGATCAAGTTGTCAGCTGCAGCAACAGCATTTGACAGTTTACTGAGCGGCTTCTATAGTATAATGGGAGGTAGAGCACCATCTTCTTCCTCACAGCCAATATTTCCCCCTTTTAAAAACAAATACAGCATTATAAAAATATCAAAATCTTTACAAGGAAAACGTGCAGGTCACTAACTGATCTTCCCCTATAGCACACAAAGTAGCGACACAGCAGCAATGCAATACTTTTGGTGCTTTCTCAATAAAGAAAACTTATGTATTAATGTGCATGTCTCAGTGAAATGCATAAACCAAATGTCTGTCATTATCCATTATTTCTTACATTTCGAACTAATTAGAGCTAGGCCTCAACTAGACTGTTTTGGTGTGCGGTGTGTACTGTGTTAGCGCAGCGCTCAACCCACACCAATAGAAGTGGATGGGGATGGCCCACTATTAATTGTCCTTTAAAGCCACAATGCAAAGTGATAAGAATTAAGCCAGGTTTTGTGCCACCCTCAAAAGAATAAGCAACCCAGCCACCACAAGCATTGCAATAAAGCTATAGTGGCACTTTTGCATGGCTGTTCATTGCAATGTACCTAGATTGGGTATTGCTTTAATGCATTGGAGGATAATAGTGACTCAGTGTATCACTAAGTATTCTCAAAATCTTACAAGAAAACTATTATACATTTTAGTTATCTATTATGAAATTTGTATTGTAAATATTATGATTTTTATAACCTTTTGATTAATATCCAGTTATGGTGTATTTTATAAATATGATTTTAATTATTGTTTAATATAGTACTAACATTTTACGTGGTAATGCATCATTTTCTTTTTATTCTGTATTATGATTTCCTTGTTAGTGAATATTATTTCCTTCCACAGATTGACTTACTGTCGTTGTAACTATGCCAGTATACATTAAGAAAGGCCCGTTAGAAATCCCTCCTGGGTCAGAGAGGATTGGGTTGGAGAAAATGAACAAGATGATGGTTCATTAAGGACCCTGATCAAGCATTAGATATACTACCACAACCATTCAGAATGATGAGAAAGTTGTAAATATTTTGATTTACCGGGCATTGGAAATAATCAACATTAAGGAGCAAAAAAAGAGAGGCGGAAAAACTCAAGAAGAAAATTGATGTTCATCAGCCTTTAGCTGAAATTCAGGTTCTACATTTTAGCTTTAAGTGGATCTTAACTGATTTTTTCAAAGATGTCCACAATATGAAAATATTCAAGGGGCAGTAAAATAAAAGAGCAACTTTATTCATGAGGCTCGCAAAAAGCTGCTGTTTCATCACAACGTAATATGGTTCATTGAATCTAGTGTACGTCCTCATGTTTTTCATATTGTGGACATTTTGTTTGTTGAGCCAGAAGCAAAGGGCCAAGGGAAGACTGCACTTGCGCCACCCGCCACATGTGGTGAATACCTGGTGGTTTTTAACAACGCTCACTGCTATTTTGTATCTAACACTCATGCTGATTGAGTAGTCGATACTGTGTTTCATGTGTATGAAGTGAAGGGTCTGTGGCATGTCAGCACCCAGACATGTGGTGGGGATTTGACAATTGACATACATCCAATGACTGAATGCTAATCCCCTAGCTGCCTCTTCTGAGCATGCCCAGGCTCAGTACAGGCTCAGTACAGGTTTCTAAACTGTTTCCATGAGGCATCCAGAAGTATAGCAGGCAACAGCAATGAATTCAAAAGAGAAAGTATATATAGCAACATATTTAAAGAGGCCATTTTTTCTAAAAGATATTATTATGGGTGTGGAGTTGTCCTTTTAAGTTACATTTCTAGCAAAACTAGTAAGTGCACAATAAAGGGTATCTATACGGGGGAAAAAATTAAATTCCCCATTACTGGAAACTATAATTCTTCCCAACCACAAACTACAGACTCAGAAACGTCGACTCAATAAAAGAATATTGTGGTTAAAATCTGGTGTGCGGTGGAATCCATTTCTATTTTGGGCATTTCTGATTTATGTCTGAGAAGAGTTATGGAGGTTGTACGATATCCCAATATCCCCATATCGTAGAAAGAACTTGGTTTTCTGTATTGGATCAAAGAAACATTTTTCAGACCAATTCTGTATCGTCATATGTTTTCACAATCCTAGGACTATGATTGGTGTGTGTATGGGCCCCATAACCTTTTATTTGGCTTTGTAATAATATTGACATAACCATACTAAAATAAAAGTAGCCCTGTATGTTTGCACCCTCAGATTTCCCCACTGCAGATTTCCCCACTGTAAATTTCCCCACTGTAGATTTCCCCACTGTAGACTTCCCCACTGACTGTCCTTCCTCACTGACTGTAAGATTCCCCACTGTATTTTCCCACTAACTGTAGATTTCCCCACCCCCTGCAGATTCCCCACTGTAATTTCCCCACCCTACTCCTCTCTTTCGGAGAGGAGAGAGATAGATCATCAGATAAGATAGGTAGCAGAGATAGATAGATAGATAGATAGCAGAGAGAGATAAATTAGCAGAGAGAGAGATAAATAGCAGAGAGAGATAAACAGCAGAGAGAGATAGATAGAGAGAGAGAGATAGATACACAGATAGAAGAGATAGCAGAGATAGCAGAGAGAGAGATAGCAGAGAGAGATAGACAGACAGATAGATAGATGCAGAGATAGATAAATATCAGAGATAGTAGATAGATAGACAGTAGAAAGAGAGATAGATAGATAGATAGATAGATAATATAGATAGATAGCAGAGATAGATAAATATCAGAGATAGATAGATAGATTGATACATAGCAGAGAGAGATAGGTAGCAGAGAGAGATAGATAGAGAGAGATAAATATCAGATAGATAGATAGCAGAGATAGATAGATAGCAGAGGAAGAGATAGATAGACAGATAGAGAGATAGATAGAGAGAGAGATAGCAGAGGGGATAGATAGATAGCAGAGATAGATAGATAGAGTCGATAGATAGATAGCTAGAAGATAGCAGAGAGATAAATATCAGATAGATAGATAGCAGAGATAGATAGATAGCAGGAGAATATATAGATAGATAGCAAAGAGAGAGAGAGAGACTAGATAGATAGCAGAGATAGATAGATAGCAGAGAGAGCAGATAGATAGACAAATATAGATAGATAGCAGAGAGAGAGATAGCAGGAGAGATAGATAGGAATAGCAGAGAAGATAAGAGATAGATAGATGACAGATAGAAGACGATAGATAGATAGATAGCAGAGAGAGATAGATAGATAGCAGAGATAGATAGACAGATAGAAGAGATAGATAGCAGAGATAGATAGATAGCAGAGAGAGAGAGATAGATAGCAGAGAGAGATAGATAGATAGCAGAGATAGATAGACAGATAGAAGAGATAGATAGCAGAGATAGATAGATAGCAGAGAGAGAGAGAGATAGATAGCAGAGAGAGATAGCAGAGAGGATAAAATATCAGATAGATGCAGAGATAGAAGATAGCAGAGAGAGATAGCAGATAGAACGATAGATAGATAGATAGAGATAGAAGAGATAGATAGATAGACAGATAGAAGAAGAGAGATAGATAGATAGAGCAGAGATAGAAGAGTAGATAGATAGCAGAGATAGATAGATAGCAGAGATAGAGAGATAGAAGAGAGAATAGATAGCAGAGATGAAGAAGATAGAAATAGAGATAAGATAGAAGAGAGATAGATAGCAGAGAGAGATAGATAGCAGAGAGAGGATAGATAAGCAGAGAGAGATAGAAGCAGATAGATAGATAGCAGAGAGAATAGATAGCAGAGAGAGATAGATAGCAGAGAGATAAATATCAGATAGATAGCAGAGATAGATAGATAGCAAAGATAGATAAATAGCAGAGATAGATAGACAGATAGAAGAGATAGATAGACGGATAGAAGAGAAGATAGATAGAAGAGATAGATAGATAGCAGAGATAGATAGATAGCAGAGAGAGAGAGATAGATAGCATAGATAGATAGATAGATAGCAGAGAGAGATAGATAGATAGCAGAGAGAGATAGATAGATAGCAAATATAGAGATAGCAGAGAGAGAGAGAGGCGAGAGAGAGAGAGATTCAGAGGAGAGAGTAGCAGAGATAGATAGATAGATAGCAGAGATGAATATAATATAGATAGATGCAGAGATAGATAGATAGGAAGAGATAGATAGAGAAGATAGCGAGAGAGATAGATAGATAGAAGATAGATAGATAGCAGAGAAGAGTAGATAGCAGAGATAATAAATGCAGAGATAGATAGAGACAGATAGAAGAGATAGATAAGATAGATAGAGAGCGAGAGTGAGAGATAGATAGCAGAGATAGATAGATATCAGAGAGAGAGAAGGATAGTAGAGAGAAGAGAGATAGCAGAGAGAATAGACAGATAGATAGATAAAATATATAATTTAGAATAATTAGGGCCCATGGAAAGAGTTACCTTGACGTGTTAGAGGGCTTACAAATCTTTTGCCAACATCTTTATTCTACAGATGTATGGTAGAGCTTCTAATGTAATGTACCAGTTGCACCAACATGTTTTTAGTGTTTTCTAAAAATAGAGAAGCGTATAAATAACTATTTTCAAAAAAAACCCATGAAATTTGTCACGCCCACGCGCCAAGCCACACCCACACATTAAGCCACGCCCACTCTGCCGCGCGCGGGGGCGGCATTCAAAAGTATTTTCAGGTCCAAATCCCTAGGGACACCCCTGTGCGCGCCATACAAAAGATAGGGCGCGCGATCAGGAGAGAAAAGCGTTCAGTGATGGGGCGGCTGAGAGGAGCGGCGGGTAAGGTAAGTTCCAGGTCCCCCGAGCTGTATTATTCACAGGGAGGTGAAATAAGCATTCTCACCTCCCTGTGAATAGAAACGAATGGCACATACATATTTTTGGGGGTTTAAGGGAGTTTCAGTCCCTTTAACACCGTATAATATATATGTAATTTGATCAATGCTACAAATCTCTGCAGCTCACATGGTATAACATGTAACTGACACTGGGTACTTTGCTTTCAATGTTTAAATTTTAAAGAAGGTTTAGTCACTGTAAGAATACCTACAAGTGACGAAACAAGGCCACAAATGCCGATCAACCCTTGATGGTTTGGTTAATTTTTAAACGGTCAAGGGGACTAAAAAGGTCGGAGACCTTTTTATGTGTGTCTAATAAACGAGGTGGGTGGCTCTGCAAACTGAAATAAAGCATGAATAACAAATTCCCAATGCATTCTGGTAAGAAAGTCGGAATTTCACACTAATCTCATTGCCCCCAGCTGTACCATTTTTATTTGTTTTCTCTCCTTAGCCTCTTTTTTCATTCGCCATGATAACTCATATATATCTATAAGTAAGTTTAGCAGAAGTGAGTAGTAATAACATTTGGTGCTCTATAAAGCCATTTTCTTTGCTAATGCCAGACACTAGACCAACACTCGTACCCACAAAACAGTGTCACATATAAAATGAGGACAGATACAAGTTGGAAGCGTTAGGCAGTATCGTGGAATATGACTTGAAAGCTTGATGGACACTTTTGAAGCTGCAAAAGCATGAACAAAGTTCCGAATCTGAACACTGTAAATAAATAAAAAAGTCAATAATTGTGTCCATGTGGCATAAACCAACCTATATAATTGTGTTTAAAGTGTATTTATACAAAACAATTCTTTGACATACGTGATAAAACACAGCCTATAGGCTACTAACCTAGTAAAATCTTTTTTTTGCACAGTGTTGTAGAGAAAAAGCGTTTTTTTTTTGGGGGGGGGGGGGGGGGGGAGATATATACTTGAAGCCAGCAGAAGCACAGAGATTGTGGAAAATGCAGCCCAGCTTCTCAGTCAACAGAAAAGTTTTTTATACTTCCTGTAAAACTACTAAGGATATCAGATATCAGTAACTAGGTCCAATTCCTATCCCACTCTAAAATGACAGAATTAGAATTGCCCCTTAAAAATATGTTGGGATTTCCTAAATCGCCTTTGGAATCATTAGGATTTGTCTCATGGAAACTAAGTGTAAATTTCCCCTTCCGCAATTTAGGGATCTGATTATGAGCTTGAGCATGCTCAGATGAGGCAGCTAAGGGATTAGCTTCAGTCACTGGCTGTGAGTCAACTGTCACATCCATGACTGACAATTGCTAACTGGAAGAACCGGAAGGAGAAACGGGCTACAAAAATTTTGCAGATTGGGGTTTGAGGGTGATTTACCTAGATATAACTTTTTTTTAAAGGCTGGAATTTTTCTTTAAATAATTCTAAATCGTTTTATTGTACCAAAATGAAAAACCTATGTTATCAGCACTATGAAATTATAATTTACAAACTTAACTTAACTAGTACTTACATTTACGCCCAGAACTTATGTTAGATTCCACCTGTTTAAGCTTCATTACTATTTTCTGAGCCCCAGGCTTATTCTCTACTAATACCTAAAGCGCATGCATGCATATTGAGTGCTCTGGAATTAAACAAAAATGTATGATGGGGTTGTTAATAAAAAAATAAAGAGAAAAAAATGATTTTCAATTCTTAATAATGGGGAAAATTTACCTAAAAAGCCGATCTCTCCTGACTTTGGTTTGTGAGTTTAACAAATGAATCCAGGATGCAGACAGTTGGACCTGTAATTCACGAATAAACCAACAATGCACAACTTTAAATGTCATATAATTTTTCAGTTATGTTGATCTGGTCAGACAGACTCCTGGAAAAACAAAACAAAAAACTGCATCTTGTTCCAGTCTATAGACGTGATTCAAACTATGAACAAAACATGCAGCAAACCAAAGAGAAACAGATTTCTTGGCAGAATGAAATGATTCTTAGATCAGCATTCTGTGGCTTTCCATAAAGTCAATGTTAAATTTTTAGGGCAGTTTTAAAGAAACAATAGACCTTAAATGTACCCTTAATAGAAAAACATTCACCGCTTATTTTGTAAACCTTTAATAAAAAACAAACAAACAAAAAAGACATGATTAAGAACTATGAAAATGCCAAAGGTCATTTTCAGAAAAACAAAGAGATAAAATAACTGTAATTTTTTTCCTCAAGGTCAATGCTTTTCAAGAATTATGTAAATAGAGAGGCGCTTCTAGGGTTTTTGGCACCCGAGTCAAACTTTGTAAAAAGACGCTTCAAATCTTGATTAGGAGGTGGCTAACGTGCCGCTATGAGATGGGCGTGGTTTCCGGTTGTTTTAAACAACTTGGTAAATTCAAACTTTACAGGGGGTGGGGGCTCAGGTAGGCGAATAGAGAGAGAGAGAGAGAAAGAGATTAGATAGAGTGGCAAAGTTTCGGCCCCGTGCCTAGGCCTTTATCAAGCATGTGAACACAAGTGGTGATACAACTTAAATAGAGGAAACTCCTCCTAGTGATGTGACATCAGATCATTAATACATAACCCCACAGAGTACATATCCCAAATAAGGATAAGAGTGATACCTGCATAAAATACCAAATAAAGGGTATCTAGTTAAATATTTAGCATTTTATATTATGGCAGTATGCACTTTATATATATTGACAGTATGCACTATATGTATATATATAATATTATGAATGTTACACATGCACTTTATAATGTCACCATACTAGGCACTTTATCGGGAAGAGAAGAAAGCCGGGAAACTCCTCCTCTCGCGTATGCACACAAACAAAAGCCACACACGGATTCACGGACGCACATTAGGGTCTATTAGGATATGATAGATAGATAGTCCCATTGATAGATAATGCTGATAGAAAGCAAATAACTGGGAAGTTTTGTGGTTTACAGTCAAAGGAACAGTTGAATAACTGGGAAAGAGTACTGGTGGTTAATGGGGAAAGTAAAGAAGAAAGAGCATTGTAATAGAAATGGCCCCACACAGATAATTATATACTGTAAGTCCCACACAGAGAATGATAATAAGTGCTCAGCTGGTTAAGTTACTTTACTTTACCTACCTTTGAATATTCAGACGTCAAATTGATTTAGATAGCAAATACTTCATAGCTAAAAAAGAGGTCATTCCTCACACACATGTAAACATTTGGTATTGGTTTTACGAGAATATTTGGAGCCATTTTGTCAGGTAAATTGTGAAGGCTCAGTTACCCTTAAAATCAGTGGACATCTAACCTGCGTTATTTTTTAGGGACTTTTGCGCAGCATGGGCAGTTGTTGCAAAAGGGCAGTTTTCATAATTTTATGGTAAAAAAAAAAAAAAAGGAAAAAAAGAAAGCGTGCATCAACTTTAAGATTTTTTGTAAATATGTTTCACTTTTTTTTTAATCATCCCACAGATGATTTGATGATCACTCAGGAATGATAATGACGTTGGATCCGATCGAAAAATCACTTTCCAGAAAGCGTTTTCTAGGAAGAGATTTTTTTTCACCATTGGCAAAGATCAATACTTAGGTGATCAGAACTGAACTATATTGATCTGTGCCTTTAACTAGCAAATCCTTAGAAAAAAATCTTGTGAATGGATCTCTGATCCAGGAAACTGAAGAGGAGCCTTCCTCTGTGAAAAGGTACCTGCTCTCCCTGTTCTCATGGAGGACTCTGCATGCGCAGGGGAGCCCTTTCCCCCCGCCCTCCCGATCCCTCTTCTTTGCACTTCATTTTCTATGAGTAAGTATTTTCTGAAGTGCAGCCACTTCCCTCTTACCCTAACCCCTGTTTATTAAAAAAAAAAAAAGCCCAAAACTTACTTACATGGCAGCGTTATCGGCTTCCTCCATAGCCTGCAGCCAAGTCTGTGATTGGCTGCCCCTCTGCAATCACAGACACGACTGCTGGTCCAGTCCCTAATGATGCTCAGTTCTGGGATGTATCACCAGAGGCCGTGGAAGTGGGAATGAAGAAGTATGTAAGTAAGTGTCTGCGCAATTTTTAGGGGGGGTGGCTCACTACAGTAAAATGTTATTTTTTAGGTAGACATACCCTTTGTAGTAGTGTAGTAGAGTAGTGCTGACCATACACCAATCAACAATGGATAGATAGGATTTTTTACACAGCGTGCAAAAACATCACTACCACTGATCTGCTTTGAAAGCTTGTTGAAATCGTAGCCTAAAAATAGTTGGCCAAAAAACTAGTTTACGGTTTTTAAAGTTTCATGACAGTCTTATTATTGCACATTGTGCAAAAGCTATGCCACAGCTGATCCAGAGAAGGAAATTTAAACAAATTCCTGGAACAAGATACACTATATTGAATCTGAATAAACACATATCATCCAGTTCAACTCTACTACCGTACAATGCCTACTAATTATTGATTCACTTTCCATATCTCCTAGATATTGCTTTCAATCAGGCCAAATTTTCAAAAACTTGCTTCAACTTGCAGTGACCAGTATGAGAGAGCGATAACATCCATATTGACCAGACCTGCTCCCCATTCACACCTGATTCTTTGTAACACAAACAGGTCACATGACACGGGGGGGGGGCTACTAGGGTTATCTAATAAAAGTTCTTATCGTTTAAATGGTGCTAATTTTGCCCCAACCAATCAGATGTTAGCTTTAAATGTTAACTAATATCTGATTGGTTGGGCAAAATTAGCACCATTTTTAAAAAAAAGGGGGAGATACAATTAGCCCATTTCCTCTAAAACTCATGTTAACCCGAAAAAAATTCGGGTTAACGTGGGTTTTAGGCGGCTTAAGAGACAGCGTCATTTCCGAATGTTTTTGGAAGTAGCGATGTGCTAACGATCCAAAACCTGTAGCATTACGTTTTGCGCTACTTCGTAGTGCGAAACCTAACGCTACGGCTTTTGGAGCGTTAAAGTCCTGCTCCTTACCTTAGCCTGATCCCCGATGCAATAACTGACGTAAGTTATTGTATCGCGGGATCGGGCCAAGGAGTTACGGGAGTGCCTTATTGAATCTCCCCGAAAAACTTTTATTGAATCTCCGTATATAATTATGTACTCTGGACACCTCACTGAATTTTCTGTAGATTAAACAGAATTGGTTCCCATATGGTACCACTGTACTAACACTTCTACCTATCAGTGGTTCTGTTTAAAGGGCAACAGTAGTGAAAATATTAAATCTCTCCAATGCAATACTAATATAACTTAATACATGCTGTCTTTTACCACCATTATCTGAGGTTTTTTGAGTCTCCTTGCCCTGAAAACACTTGTAATGTATGTGAATTGCTCCATTCAGAGGCAATGCCGGCATGCTAATTGTTTTGATTGACTGCACAATCAGGAAAAGTGTATTGCAATGGCAGTTGTTGTGCATTTGTGATACATTGGAACAGAATACTTGGTGGACCCCCGTTACCTGGCAATACGTGGTTCTTCCCAGGAATCCAGAATCTCACCGCTAACTGCTATAAAGGTGCAGTAACCAACGATTCCGCCGGAACAAGAAACTGCAAGAACTTCCAGCTGCATTCCACACGTTGGCCAATAGGAATCAAGTGTCTCTGTTGTCCTGGAGACACACTGCAATGTTTGGAAGTGAGGGGGGACGGAGTCTGTTTGTATTACTGCAGCTTGACCTCTTCAACAGCTTATCATTACCTTATAGCTAAGGGAGCCGAGTGTAAGGACAGAGACTGAGCAGTGGCCGGCATTCTATTGTAATGTGTATTGTAATGGCAGCTTGTTGGAACTTGAGTATCTCGTGACAGAGGTGAGAGGAGGAACCTGAAGAAAGTAAGGGTACTTCCCACTGTAGATTTCCCACAGCAGATTTCCCCACTGTAGACTTCCCCACTGTAGACTTCCCCACATCAGATTTCCCCACTGTAGACCTTCCCCACAGCAGATTTCCCCACTGTAGACTTCCTCACTGACTGTAGATTTCCACTGTATTTCCCACTAACTGTATTTTCCCACAACTGTAGATTTCCCCACTGCAGATTTCCCCACTGTAAATTTCCCCACTGTAGATTTTTCCCACTGTAGACTTCCCCCTGTATTTTTCCACTAAATGTAGATTTCCCCACTGTTTTTCACAACTGCAGACTTTCCCCACTGTAGAATTTCCCCACTGTGTTAGACTTCCCCCTGACTGTAGATTTCCCCACTGTATTTTCCCACTAACTGTAGATTTCCCCACTGTATATTTTCCCACTGACTGTAGATTTCCCCACTGTAGATTCCCTTTAAAGCTGGGTACACACAATGAGATATTTCGGTCCGATTGACCAATAGTTCAGTGTATCGGTCGATCGTACCAAAATTATCGCATCCGAATGCGGCTCTTTCCGACCAACCGTTCGTCCAAATCGGATGAAAGGCCGATCAGACATGGTAGAAAACCTCGTCCAATCTTGCGGTCCTCTATGGGCCGCACGATCGGTCGCGGTAACTGTCGGGCGCGGCTGCTTTTGCCGCGACCGACAGTCCTTCATCCTGGCCGACCGGTCGAAAGTATCGAATGTTCGGTCAGGAGGAAAAATCGCTAGGTGTATACCTAGCTTAACACATTGTAGTTAAATATAGTTTAGAAGTAGACAAGATATTAGCATGGCATTGGTGGTGGCATCAGTCGGTTAGTTGTTGATTTTAGGGAGCAAATGATCAAGTTGTCAGCTGCAGCAACAGCATTTTTGACAGTTTACTGAGCGGCTTCTATAGTATAATGGGAGGTAGGAGCACCATCTTCTTCCTCACAGCCAAATATTTCCCCCTTTTAAAAACAAATACAGCATTATAAAAATATCAAAATCTTTTACAAGGAAACGTGCAGGTCACTAACTTGATCTCCCCTATAGCACACAAAGTAGCGCACCAGCAGCAATGCAATACTTTTTGGTGCTTTCTCAATAAAGAAAACTTATGTATTAATGTGCATGTCTCAGTGAAATTGCATAAACCAAATGTCTGTCATTATCCATTATTTCTTACATTTCGAACTAATTAGAGCTAGGCCTCACTAGACTGTTTTGGTGTGCGGTGTGTACTGTGTTAGCGCAGCGCTCAACCCACACCAATAGAAGTGGATGGGGATGGCCCTACTATTAATTGTCCTTTAAAGCCACAATGCATTAAGTGATAAGAATTAAGCCAGGTTTTGTGCCACCTTCAAAAGAATAAGCAACCCAGCCACCACAAGCATTGCAATAAAGCTATAGTGGCACTTTTGCATGGCTGTTCATTGCAATGTACCTAGATTGGGTATTGCTTTAATGCATTGGAGGATTAATAGTGACTCAGTGTATCACTAAGTATTCTCAAAATCTTACAAGAAACTATTATAACATTTTAGTTTTTATCTATTATGAAATTTGTATTGTAAATATTATGATTTTTATAACCTTTTGATTAATATCCAGTTATGGTGTATTTTATAAATATGATTTTAATTATTGTTTTAATATAGTACTAACATTTTACGTGTAATGCATCATTTTTCTTTTTATTCTGTATTATGATTTCCTTGTTAGTGAATATTATTTCCTTCCACAGATTGACTTACTGTCTGTTGTAACTATGCCAGTATACATTAAGAAAGGCCCGTTAGAAATCCCTCCTGGGTCAGAGAGGGATTGGGTTGGACAAGATGAACAAGATGATTGGTTCATTAAGGACCCTGATCAAGCATTAGATATACTACCACAACCATCTCGAATGATTGAGAAAGTTGTAAATATTTTGATTACCGGCATTGGAAAAATCAACATTAAGGAGCAAAAACGAGAGGCGGAAAAACTCAAGAAGAAAATTGATGTTCATCAGCCTTTAGCTGAAATTCAGGTTCTACATTTTATGCTTTAAAGTGGATCTTAACTGATTTTTTCAAAGATGTCCACAATATGAAAATATTCAAGGGCGTGCAGTAAAATAAAAGAGCAACTTATTATGCGGCTCGCAAAAGCTGCTGTTTCATCACACCTTTAATATGGTTCATTGAATCTAGTGTACGTCCTCATGTTTTTCATATTGTGGACATTTTGTTTGTTGAGCCAGAAGCAAAGGGCCAAGGGAAGACTGCACTTGCGCCACCCGCCACATGTGGTGAATACCTGGTGGTTTTTAAACAACGCTCACTGCTATTTTGTATCTAACACTACATGCTGATTGAGTAGTCGATACTGTGTTTCATGTGTATGAAGTGAAGGGTCTGTGGCATGTCAGCACCCAGTACATGTGGTGGGGATTTGACAATTGACATCACATCCAATGACTGAATGCTAATCCCCTAGCTGCCTCTTCTGAGCATGCCCAGGCTCAGTACAGGCTCAGTACAGGTTTCTAAACTGTTTCCATGAGGCATCCAGAAGTATAGCAGGCATACAGCAATGAATTCAAAAGAGAAAGTATAATATAGCAACATATTTTAAAGAGGCCATTTTTTCTAAAAGATATTATTATGGGTGTGGAGTTGTCCTTTTAAGTTACATTTCTAGCAAAACTAGTAAGTGCACAATTAAAGGGTATCTATACGGGGGAAAAAAATTAAATTCCCCATTACTGGAAACTATAATTCTTCCCAACCACAACTACAGACTCAGAAACGTCGACTCAATAAAAGAATATTGTGGTTAAAATCTGGTGTGCGGTGGAATCCATTTCTATTTTTGGGCATTTCTGATTTATGTCTGAGAAGAGTTATGGAGGTTGTACGATATCCCAATATCCCCATATCGTAGAAACGTTGGTTTTCTGTATTGGATCAAAGAAAACATTTTCTCAGACCAATACTGTATCGTCATATGTTTTCACAATCCTAGGACTATGATTGGTGTGTGTATGGGCCCCATAACCTTTTATTTTGGCTTTGTAATAATATTGACATAACCATACTAAACTAAAATGTAGCCCTGTATGTTTGCACCCTCATCTCTCCCATCTCTTCCTTTCTTTCCGTCCTTTTGGCTTTTTATTCTTTTTTAGATGAGATAATTTACTGCCCTTATTTTTCTTGATTTTTAAAGGTTGCTAAGAGGATTAACTGCATGGCTGCAGGAGGACCAGAAGAATATATATTTGTGGGTCATTCTGAAGGACTGTCAGTTTACAGTTTCCCAGACTGTAACTTATTTTGCAGTTGGGATTCACCGAAAGTGGAAATCTGCAGCCTCAATATTTGCTATGTCAAAAATCGCCTTTATCTGCTTTCCACAGTGGATGATATGGGTAATGACAATATAAAATATAGTCACCATCGTTTATGAGGGTAATTATTGGAAATGTAGAGCCTCTGCTGCTGCTGAAAAGTTATTTGACATTTTAGGGAACAACCATCCAGTTGAAACTAAAATACTGTTTTACATATCATTGACAAGACTGTAGAGAATAAAACCAACTACATATTTCATGTACAATAATGACATTGCCCAGTGTTCTCCCAAGTATTCCGCACGAGTAATTTCGGAGTGCGTCCAGCACCAAAGTCAGACAAAACTCTAAACTGCTAAAACTGCCCAGTCAAAACCCCTAACTCTTGTGAGATCATGTAAGCACACGTTAACTAGGCCACGGAAGGCAAACCTGCTGCATGCTTTGTATGTGGGTCAATTGTGCTTGTGCTGCCGGAAATTTTTCCACCGATGCCATCTTCAATTCCCCATCTCTCCACAGATTTCAAGAGAAAATCTGCGGAAAGGTGGAAAGATCAGCGGCACAACTTCAACTGGTTCTTCTGATTGTTTGCAGTCGATCGGAAAAAATATCTGACCTTTGTATGGGTAGATTAATTGTTTTAGTTCGGGGGGGGGATTATGTCCCCTGCTGTTTTATCGATTGGTTTGCATTATTAATTTACAGAGAGTTGAACTAATACTTACCCTGTAATTTCTGGGACTGTGAAGGTCTTTGGGGGTTCCATGTCAGACCTTTTTAAAAACCAATTACCTATATCATGGATCTCCAACCTGTGGCCTGCATTCTGTAACCATGGAATTCTGGGAGTTGTAGCTTTAGTTTTTATACATCTATAGGGCCGAAAGTTAAACATTCCTGACCTATATAATAAGCATAATGCAAGGTTGGTTAGTGTTCCCATTAGAATATGAAGCAGACCTGTATTGTAATTATGCTGAGCCTGTCAAACCTTAAAGGCATTGGAAAATAATTTATCTTACAGGGCATCTCCACCCAACAAAATAATTTTTTTAATATGTTACAGGGCATCCATTCCCACCCCAACCGCTATATTAGATAGTTAAAAAAAGAAGCAGAAAGCTACTTACAGCCCCTTTTCAGAGGCGTTCTGATCTGCTCCCTGCTTGCCGAAACTACAAGCAGGGGGCTGGACCAGCAGCTGTGGCTGTGATTAACTGCAAATTACAACTGTGGCTGCCGACAATAGAGGACTAGCGGGAGCTAAGGGCTGTTGAGTTTGGATTCTTTTTTTTTACTTTCTAATATAGTGGTTGTGGGTGGGAACGAATGCCCTCTAACATATTTAAAAGTGAAGGGCAGCCAGGGAGGGATCGGGGGGGAAGGGCTCCCCTGCACATGCCAGGGAGGATGCGGAAACCTTTTACAGAGGAAGACAGTTCCTGCTGTTCACTTTCTGGGACTTTGGACAAGCACTGCAGGAGAACCTTTTGGAGCAGTGTGGCCAGTAGTGGGTTAAATTTTAGTTAGGGGGTGGACATGCCTTTTAAGAAATTAGTACCACAAGATGTACAAAAGGGGGATATCGGTGTGGATCCACATAAATGAGATGGTAGGGGGTCCGTTAAAGACTCAAGTTTCAGTTCCTCCATTCGATGAAAGTCTCCCTAAAGCACACACTACAGATTTTTGAAAGATGACAGGTTCTGCAAGATCCTGTCTGTCATTTTTCAAAGATCTGCATACACACAGTCCCTGTGTGTTTCCCTCGGCCGTGGCAGACTCCTCTATAGGGTGTTTACTGTGGCCGAGGGAAATTTTCATTTTTTGCCGAACGACCGCTTGACCGGTGGGAACGTTTGGGAAAACTGCTACACGCACTTAACGTCGGCTCCGACGGTATCGGGGCTTTATCACTAGTGTGTGTGTACCTAGCTTAAGTGGCTTCTGGATCCCACCTCCCTTTTTGGACCATCATCCTTTGTTTTGTCTGTAACAGTTTTCATGAGCTCACTGACAATTGTCCTCAGAGAAGCCAAAGATGATGGCCCAGAATAGAGAGAGGAATTGGGAAATTATTTGGTTTTGTATTAAATTAAATATTTTATATATTAGACACTTCTAATAAACAAAATTTAATTAACCTAGTATTAGAAAGTTGTTAATCTGCTATATTCTAATCAACATTTTACAGCAATTTATTTACATATTTTGTTGCTTTTTAAGCCACAAAATACTGAATTTGTGTATATTTCTATTTTAAAGGAATTGCCCGACTTTTTTACTTTTATGAAGATAAGCTGAATGTTTTGAAAGTCATCAATGAACCTGTAAGTGCCTTATTTGTTTGTGAGGACTGTAGTAGAAATCAGTGATAAATCTGTCGAGTTCTGTTATTGACAGTGACGTGGCTGGCAGGTGGCCTGCAAAGAAAGTAGTTATTAGTTTTCTTATGAATCCAGATTTAGAATTCTGCAGTGGTTGAACAAATTAACAAATATAACTTACTAATACTTGCACATTTTTTAACAGGAGGATATAAGTAAAAGGACCACCGCAGTAACATTTAAAATATCCACAGAGGCAGATTATGCTGGTGTTTTAATTGAAGGCAAGTTTCCTATAATTACCTTTTTTGTCAGTAAAGGTTAAAGGTAAGATAGAACTTTATTAACTTCTAATATAAATTTATGGTAAGGAATAATGTAGGTTGGTTATGTTATTGAATCTATTTTTACCCTATCTTTTTCCAAAATTTGAAAAGAGACTCTACATTCCATAACTTGCACCATGTACCCAAAAATATTTTCATAAGGGATGATGGGTGCTTCAAAGTAATATAGATCTTTGCTGGACCTTTCAATAGTTTATGTAGTAGCACTTGCACAGATAAGCAGAAACCATTAGAAATTCCAACCACATTTAAAATAATCCTCTACAGCTATGAAAGAAAAGAAAAAATTACAATTGGTTGCTAAACATTATAGACAGAAGCAAAGGTTGCTTGTTTTACAATATAACTTAACTGAAAATTCCTTACATTTCTTTGACTTTGACCAATTCAAACCTCTAGTTGTGTTAAAAAGAGGAGGAAGTTCATTGGCCTTACATCACTACATTATTCACTTGAGTTTTTTTCTGCAGAGATTGTCTTTATAACTGTAAATGTTTTTAATGTATTAACACACAATATGTTATTATTACACTAATTGTGGTGTATATATGTGCTCTCCTCAATATTGCTTGAGCAAGCAAGTTTTAATTCCAGACTGTTTCTCTAAGACTCTTATTATACCAGCCATACTTATATTAATTTAGATATATTAATACTGTATGCTAACTTTGTTATGGAAAATAATAAAATATCTGTAGTGAGATATATTTTCCTGTTAAATTAATTATGTATCAGTAAATTAAATAATCAGTAAAAAATCACTGATTTAATTAAACATAATTAAATATGCCTTATATTGATTACCCTTTATTAAATCTCCATAGCTTCAGTAATCTATAAACAGAAAGCTACTTTTTCTATTTAATCTTCTGAAATGACATATAATGACATATTTATTGACATAAAGTTGTATGTATTTTAATTGTGTTACAAGGGAATGGCAGTGATAGACCTTTTTATAAAAAAAAAAGAACCTACCCTTGTGTAAAGACATTACTCTTTAATTTTATTATATAAGCTTTATTATTTATTACAGATTACTGATTGTTAAATAGTATTTGAATTATATTTTACATTTGGGTACTTCCTAGATTAAAGTCTTTGGTTATACTCGCAATCATACAGTTTATTTCCGTTCATCTGTTGTCCCAGAAACCTTGTTGAAGTATAAGACTGAATTGTATTTTTTGTTGCAAAATGCAAATACTTTTATTCCAGTTACTAAATGAGACATCTGACCCAACACAGGCGGCAAGGAATGTTGGCTGGAGATATATAGATTGCCCAAGGAAGCCTGGCTTAAGGAGTTGGCGCAAACTAACACTATTTTACTATCAAGCACACAACTGCCAGTGACACAGACTACACCCCGTGAGGTCTCTGAACTAAAGCCTACAGTATTAAAAAAAAATAACGTAATCTCTTTTTTTTAAAACATTAAAATTTCCTGTTACCTGTTCTTGTATGTTAATAAATAGCTAATAATGCAACCACTGATATATGTGATCGCAGGTGCGGACGCACGATGTGTACGAAACAGCCGTTCGTTCGGGGATAGTTGCCCGATCCGCCGGGCGAATCTCCGAACGAGGGGCCGTTTCGCTCAATAAAGTGCCCATACACGGGATGATTACAGGCTGAAGCAGCTGTTCGTACACATCGTGCTACGCGGGTCAGCATCCGCGATCTCACGTGTGTACGAACTTTAAGAACGGACTGTTGCTTAAAACCGAGATAAAAGATAAATTTGTCAGACTAATAAAGGACAGACAATGGAAATTTAACAAAAAAACTATTACTGTATAAAGGAAAGCTATAATGCCTGAATAAATTACTGTTCAAATGTACCTTCAGAGGAGAACAGATCAGTTGGTCGCTGAAATCAAATAAAGCAAGGCCATTGGTAACTAATCTAATAACCTGTAGTGCTAGATAGGCACAAATATTAGAGGGGGCATTACAGTAATTACTTATTTCTTGAAACATGTATCAAGGATTATATATATATATATAAGTATACCGTAATTATCTATTGGTCAATTTCTAGTCACATGGCCAGCTCCTAGCGCTATATTAGTTTTTAGGGCCTCCTAGCTTTAGCCTGCTTACCTAGTCACTGATTGGTACTTGAAGCAGGTCAGGCAAGTGATACATCATTTAAATCAGTAGTTTCTGAACAATAGATCACTATATTTTATTAAAGCTAGTGAAAGTACTAGGACTAGGTTTTTATTTCAAATGATACATTTAGGGCAACCCTGCTATTGCTTCCCATCAGGTTATAAATGTTCAATATGCTGGTGATTACCTGGTCAAAGCAAAAGGAATATCTCTCTAAAAGTGCTATAAAAAAGTATTGTATAATACCAATATTCCTACTTACTGTTTCATGTGTCTCTGAAATATTTATTATGTAAAGTGATTAGCTGTATTAGATAGAGAAATATATACAAAGGTAATCTGATCAATCATTGAATAAAAACAACTTTCTTTTCCAGAACGGTGCTGTGGTACATGCTGTGGAAAATCAAGAAACGGTAACGTTCTTTATGTGAAAATAAAGAAACCAAGCCTAAATAGAGGTGGGGGGGTTCGACACCAACTGTCTGCCATGTACAATGCTGTTTTAACACCTTACTCTGGGCGTTCCTATAACACCTCTTAGCCACTATCCAATCACGCCCCTAATCACCTGGCTGTGATATGCTAATTGGGATTTTCCAGGGTACATAATTGCCACAGATTCTTGTACAAGTCATTCTGAATTGAGAAAGCCAGTCGGATGACTAGCGAAATGTCTTCAAGAACTAAACTTCAAGTCCAGTTGATCTAATTGAATACAACAGATAAAATGTAACAATGTGTTAAAAATAACTTATTTCTTATTATTTCAATACTTTGCATTTTAGACAAGTTTTTTGCCTACTGAGGTTGAACTTAAGCTCACAGCCCCCATGCTTCTAATAAAGATAAAGCCACCTAAACCAATAACAGGTAAGTAAAACACCAACTGATTTGCTGAAATCTATAACATATATATTTACAACTTAACTTTCTCTCCTTGCTTTTATTGGGAATGAGTCAAATTCTTCCAGAAAACATTTGGTGAACAACGTCTATGATAGTGTGAGACTTGTGGCTTGCTGGTGGTTAATGGCTGCTCTTTATTGACTGAGGTTCATAAAACATTGATTTTGTTTTTACTATTAATCCAGGCAGTACTTTCAAAAGCGCTCAAGAAGCATTGCAAGCCTGTGAGCAGAATAATGTGTTTGGCACTGGGCAGAACCATATAATTAGTGCTCGTCAACTGGAGCAGCAAGAAGCAATATTTACCAGCCTGTTTCAGAAATATCCCAGTGACCAAAGTGCCAGGACTCCAGAAATTAAAATTACAAGGTAAAAACAGCTGGTCTGATCAGTTAACTATAATTGAAGTTTTTTTTATTTTATTTACTAATATTGTTTACACACGATCCAATATTTCAGCCTAATTGATCACCCAGACTATTTTGGTTGATAGTGACAAAATAACAGGAATAATTTCCAACCTGTCCAGGAAACAATCCCACACACCACTGTTGGCTTTTTTGCCAGACAAATCCGTAGGTGCAGTCCCCCAGCCCTCCACTCCTAGGGCCAGACAGTTCTATAGCAGAAGAAAGTATAGGGGAGCATATGCTCCCCTATACTTTCTTGTGCTATAATTTCCAACCTGGCCTGACTCTGGTTAGGCAAAATCAGTCAGTCTAAGCAATTGACTGTCAATAGTCTTTAATGGGATGCAAGATATTGTAGAGGCCAGTCAGACCACAAACCACCAAAGAGAGCCGTGTGTGAGATAAAAGACCTAAAATATTTGTCACACACAAACGCCCACTTGCCTTGATGTTTGATTGTTGAATCTTTGAAATGTCTAAAAATACTGGTGGCTTTACCTCCCAGCATTCCCCCATCCTGGCCTATTCATTTTGTAATGGCAGTCTGAATGTCACAGGGACACGAGGAAAGTTGGCGGGAAACATTTGTAGTGTTTGGTCAGGATAACCATTATAATCTTAACTAAGATTGACACAAAAATTCACACAGGCAAACAATGTAAATATCTTTTGGTTCAGATATAGAAAGACGCAGAGGAAAGTCTGGTGCAGTAACATTGCATAAATACAATAAATAATCAAACACATTAAAAAGACCCAGTTAAATTAATGGTCCTTATAGGTAACAGAATGGTACTGTATGTGACATTTTCAAATAAAAAGACTGCAAGATGTTGTATATTGGCTAATAATGATTATCTGAATAGCCAATAAGCTTTTTACAATATTATTATATAATTTTGTCACATGAAACCGTAAATAGTTTGGTTTGCTTTTAAATGTATTGAAGACATATTAAGTATGGTCTCATACAATTTATTTGCAAGAAAAGGTTGATGCGGAATTTATAATTGGCATTTGTCTTCTTCATTTTTACAAATATTTTATTTGTTCTTTATCTCAGACATGCAAACTTCCATTTTGTCTTTAATGGATCAAGATATTGTAAGGCCAGTCCCACAAACCACCAAAGAGAGCCGTGTGTGAGATAAAAGACCTAAATATTTGTCACACACAAACCCCACTTGCCTTGATGTTTGATTGTTGAATCTTTGAAATGTCTAAAAATACTGGTGCTTTACCTCCCAGCATTCCCCCATCCTGCCTATTCATTTTGTAATGGCAGTCTGAATGTCACAGGGACACGAGAAAGTTGGGCGGAAACATTTGTAGTGTTTGGTCGGATACCCATTATCCTTAACTAAGATTGACACAAAAATTCACACAGGCAAACAATGTAAATACTTTTGGTTCAGATATAGAAAGACGCAGAGGAAAGTCTGGTGCAGTAACATTGCAATAATACAATAAATAATCAAACACATTAAAGACCATTTAATTAATGGTCCTTATAGGTAACAGAATGGTACTGTATGTGACATTTTCAAATAAAAAGACTGCAAGATGTTGTTATTGCTAATAATGATTATCTGAATAGCCATAAGCTTTTTACAATATTATATATATTTTGTCACATGAAACCGTAAATATTTTGGTTTGCTTTTAAATGTATTGAAGACATATTAAGTATGGTCTCATACAATTTATTTGCAAGAAAAGTTGATGCAATTTATAATTGGCATTTGTCTTCTTCATTTTTACAAAAAATATTTTATTTGTTCTTTATCTCAGACATGCAAACTTCCATTTTGTATGGTTAAGTATGGTCTCATACAATTTATTTGCAAGAAAAGGTTGATGCGGTTTTCTTTTATATTTTTTTATATTATTTATTATTTTTTTTTTAATTTTTTAATTTTTATTTTTTTTTATATTTTAATTAATTCATAATTTGTCCTATGATTCATTACTGTATGCCTGCTATGTCGGATGCCTCATGGAAACTGAGCAATTAGAAACCTGTACTGAGCCTGTACTGAGCCTGGGCATGCTCAGAAGAGGCAGACAGGGGATTAACATTCAGTCATTAGTTGTGATGTCAACTGTCAAATCCATAACTGACAGTTACAACTGGAAGAACCAGGAAGCAGAAATAGGGGCAACAGGACATTGTGCAGGATTTCAGGTTGACTATATTTTCAGAATTCAAACTATTACAGTTTAGGGTTTTGGGGGGTGATTTACCTGTTTGTAAGTTTTCATTTTAGGGCCCTTTAAAGCAGAAGAGCACGATATTAAATGAGAAAATAAAGCGTAAAGCGGAGAGCAGAATACAACAGATAAGGACCAGAATAGAAAAGAGATTAAAGGGAAATTCAAAGATGGGACAACAGGTCTGCCAAAATACTGTCAGGAATTACTGGTGATCTCTCTGTTTTGGTGGTGCCCATGGAACTATCGGTCCAGTCTTACGGCTGGTTGTGTTTTTTTTAAGAAAGATGAACGACTAAAGGAATCGAAAAGCAGTAGAGGCAGGTTCAAAGTGTGGACCAGGTTTCATTTTTTTTTTTACAATGGTGAGGGGGGGCACTAAAACAAAAGTATGCATGGCAGTATTGGTTTCATGTGACTTTTTTTAATGCATTTTGTCTATTGGTACTGTGTTAAGACTAATGTAACAAGCTGTGTGAAGGTTTCTCATTATCCAGGTCAGGTATATTGTTGTATTCAATTAGATCAACTGGACTTGAAATGTAGTTCTTGAAGACGTTTCGCTAGTATCCGACTGGCTTTCTCAATTCAGAATGACTGTAAAGAATCTGTGGCAATTATGTACCTGGGAAAATCCCAATTAGCATATCACAGCCAGGTGTTAAGGGCGTGATTGGATAGTGGCTAGAGGTGTTATGGAACGCCCAGATTAAGGTGTTAAAACGCATTGTACATGGCAGACAGTTGGTGTCGAACCCCCCCACCTCTATTTAGGCTTGGTTCTTTATTTTCACATAAATGGCCTCCTTAACACCACCAGCCACTGGTTCAGATTGGGATGACACCTGGGTAAAATCCACCGAAGGAATAAAAGCTTTCACAGAACACATTAATGCGGTAGACCAAAACATAAATTCACAAGGGAAGAGGTACAAAACAACAAACTGGCTTTCTTGGACTGCTTGGTAGAAGTTAAGGAAAATGGAACTGGAAGTAGAGGTTTACAGAAAACCAACACACACAGATCAGTATTGATGTTTGACTCCCACCACCCTTTAGATCACAAGCTGGGTGTCATCAGAACCCTGCAACACAGAGCCGAGAGAACATCCCCACTAGCACAGAGGCGAAGGCTAAAGAAAGAAACATCTCAGAGGAGCCCTTAAAACTTGTGGATATCCAGACTGGGGCCTTTGTCAAAAGAAGTAGAAGGAAAGAAAAGAGACACAAATACCAACAGTGAAGGGGGAAAAGCAAGACAGGAGGAAGAACATGGTCATCCCATATGTAGAGGGGTCTCCGAGAAATTAAGAAGAATTTTCAAAAAACATCGTATCCCTGTCTGCTTTAAACCGAGCAACACACGAGGCAGCAATTGGTACATCCGAAAGACCCAATACCGAAACACAAGAAAAGCGACATATATACGCAGTGCAGTGCAGTGAGAATGATGATTTATATGTGGGGGGAGACCAAACAGCAACTGCATCAACGTATGGCCCAGCACAGAAGAAGAGCCAATTCCTCGGGTCAGGACTCAGCCGTTACCTGCATCTTAAGGATAAGGACATACCTTGAAGATTGTATGTTAACATATTGGCGAAGGAACGTGACTGGTTCAAGAGAGGGGTAAGGAGGCCATTTATGTGAAAATAAGAAACCAAGCCTAAATAGAGGTGGGGGGGTTCGACACCAACTGTCTGCATGTACAATGCGTTTTAACACCTTATCTGGGCGTTCCTATAACACCTCTAGCCACTATCCAATCACGCCCCTAACACCTGGCTGTATATGCTAATTGGGATTTTCCAGGGTACATAATTGCCACAGATTTTGTACAAGTCATTCTGAATTGAGAAAGCCAGTCGGATGACTAGCGAAATGTCTTCAAGAACTAAACTTCAAGTCCAGTTGATCTAATTGAATACAACAGATAAAATGTAACATGTGTTAAAAATAACTTATTTCTTATTATTTCAATACTTTGCATTTTAGACAAGTTTTTTGCCTACTGAGGTTGAACTTAAGCTCACAGCCCCCATGCTTCTAATAAAGATAAAGCCACCTAAACCAATAACAGGTAAGAAACACCAACTGATTTGCTGAAATCTATAAAATATATTTACAACTTAACTTTCTCTCCTTGCTTTTATGGGAATGAGTCAAATTCTTCCAGAAACATTTGGTGAACAACGTATGATAGTGTGAGAACTTGTGGCTTGCTGTGGTAATGGCTGCTCTTTATGACTGAGGTTCATAAAACATTGATTTTGTTTTTACTATTAATCCAGGCAGTACTTTCAAAAGCGCTCAAGAAGCATTGCAAGCCTGTGAGCAGAATAATTGTTTTGGCACTGGGCAGAACATATAAAGTGCTCGTCAACTGGAGCAGCAGAAGAAGAATATTTACCAGCCTGTTTCAGAAATATCCCAGTGACCAAAGTGCCAGGACTCCGAAATTAAATAACAAGGTAAAAACAGCTGGTCTGATCAGTTAACTATAATTGAAGTTTTTTTTATTTTATTTACAATATTGTTTAAACACGATCCAATATTTCAGCTAATTGATCACCCAGACTATTTGGTTGATAGTGACAAATACAGGATATAATTCCAACCTGTCCAGGAAACAATCCCACACACCACGTGGCTTTTTTGCCAGACAAATCCGTAGGTGCAGTCCCCCAGCCCTCCACTCCTAGGGCCAGCAGTTCTATGCAGAAGAAAGATAGAGGGAGCATATGCTCCCCTATACTTTCTTGTGCTATAATTTCCAACCTGGCCTGACTCTGGTTAGGCAAAATCGTCAGTCTAAGCAATGACTGTCAATAGTCTTTAATGGGATGCAAGATATTGTAGAGGCCAGTCAGACCACAAACCACCAAAGAGAGCCGTGTGTGAGATAAAAGACCTAAAATATTTGTCCACACACAACGCCCACTTGCCTTGTGTTTGATTGTTGAATCTTTGAAATGTCTAAAAATACTGGTGGCTTTACCTCCCAGCATTCCCCCATCCTGGCCTATTCATTTTGTAATGGCAGTCTGAATGTCACAGGGACCGAGGAAAGTTGGCGGGAAACATTTGTAGTGTTTGGTCAGGATACCATTATAATCTTAACTAAGATTGACACAAAAATTCACACAGGCAAACAATGTAAATATCTTTGGTTCAGATATAGAAAGACGCAGAGGAAAGTCTGGTGCAGTAACATTGCATAAATACAATAAATAATCAAACACATTAAAAACCCAGTTAAATAATGGTCCTTATAGGTAACAGAATGGTACTGTATGTGACATTTTCAATAAAAAAGACTGCAAGATGTTGTATATTGGCTAATAATGATTATCTGAATAGCCAATAAGCTTTTTACAATATTATTATATAATTTGTCACATGAAACCGTAATAGTTTGGTTTGCTTTAAATGTATTGAAGACATATTAAGTATGGTCTCATACAATTTATTTGCAAGAAAAGGTTGATGCGGATTTATAATTGGCATTTGTCTTCTCTTTTTACAAATATTAATATTTTATTTGTTCTTTATCTCAGACATGCAAACTTCCATTTTGTGCAGCCTGATAAAATATTACCTGTAGAGGGAGAAAGAAATCAGACAGGTAGGAACGAAGTGTGACACCCTGTAAGATAAACCAGTTCTTTTAATGTTCGCCAGTGAAACACAGGAGATGAAGCATGTGCAGACTAGCTTGCCTAAATACTAATCCAATGAATATAGAGGGATGGCAATGTCCATGGGCACGTTTACAAAGAGCTAGTGCGTAGTCTCAGGGAATTTTTAGAAAAATAAGGTAGCAATCTGGAGTGCTGGATTTTTTATTACCTTGACACCTATGATATACCTGTATGTTTCATACACTGGGAAGACCACATTTTTAACAGCAAAATTCAATGAGTATTTTGGACAAATGATGAGGGAAATTAATAAATTCCATTATTGCATCAACAATATTGTTGCCAGTTTCCTACATGGATCAAAAGTGCCAACCCTTTCTAGATGCAAGAATCCTAATATTTATCAATGCAAATTCATTCTCAGGGATTCAAGTGTGATCATGGAAAGCCTGATGATTTTTTAAAACGTTTTGTTAAGTTACCATACTTTCTATGCTTTTTTCTGCATTTCCTGTTGTATACATTACCTTACCTCTGGAAATCACAGCTACATTTGAATTTTCCCTACCTCCTTAAATCATGTATTATATATAATCATGTATACAAAAATAGCTTCTATTTTTTACCATTCCTCTCTCTATATCTAATGCCCCAGCTCTCTTATACCAATAGCCTCTTAACTCTTTTTCTTCCACATCACTAAGTACTTTCATACTCACAATCTTTTAAAGGGCAAGTCCAGCCCCAAAATGAAAACTTCCATACAGGTTAATCACCCCCCAAAACCCTAAACAGTAATAGTTTGAAATCTGAAATATATAAGTCTAACCTGAAATCCTGCACAATGTCCTGTTGCCCCTGGTTTTGCGTCCTGGTTCTTCCAGTTAGCAACTGTCAGTTATGGATTTGACAGTTGACATCACAGTCAATGCCTGAATGTTAATCCCCTGTCTGCCTCTTATGAGCATGCCCAGGCTCCGTACAGGCTCAGTACAGGTTTCTAAATTGCTCAGTTTCCATGAGGCATCCAGAAGCATAGCAGGCATACAGTAATGAATTCATAGGACAAACTATGATATATTAACATATTATAAAGAGGACATTTTTTCTACAAGATGTTATTATGAGGGTGGAGTTGTCCTTTAAACTTTTTTTTGCAATCAGGATCCCAGCCTGCACATTCTACAAAGACGGCTCTCTGTAAAGCTATGAATGAACTTAAGGCTTTTCTATCTTTATCCTCCTGGACCTGTCCTCTGATTATAAGACAATCGATCATTTACTTCTAATAGAACAATTTTACTCTTTGGCATCTGAATTGGAGTTGCATCCTGACCTTACCTTTCTAACCAATCATAATCTGTTATGGTAATAGCATAATACAGCAAGTTAGTGTAACATTTTTCATTTTCCTTCTGTTTTTTTTAGCTATCCCTAAAGCAGTAAGTGTGCACTGGCAAGGATGTCACAATCTCCTATTCTACCTCTTGGTCCCAACTCCAAAAGATAAAACAGGTGATACATAAACTGGAAAAACATCACTGACAAGGGCTTCTAGGAAAATAATTAAATTTGCCAATAGAGAAAAGTTTGCTTTAAATAGCACTTGAGGATTTTGAATGGCAGATCATTAAAGAAAAACTTAAACTTACATTCAATAATGTAATGTATGCTACATAATGACATAAAATAAAACTATACCACCACATACAGATAGACTACCAGTTAAAAAGGAGGAAGGCAGACTAATTTTTTGACAAGCCCCCAATCTAACTAAAGTCTGGCCCTGAATAGGATAGTCATAGAAGAGTGGTTTTATAGCACTCCTTTGTTTTTTCAACATTAGATCTACCCAGCTGCCAACAGCCTGTCTGTCTGGTTACCTGTCATTTCAGTAGCATGTACAGCTCGAATGTGTTTGCTCCATAGCATTACGTCTGTTATCACTGATTAGACATTGTTTTTCATTTTTGTTCTTTAGATGTTGATATGAAGCCTGATATTGTTTGGCCCTGTGCAGCTGCCATCACTTACTCTACACTTAGCACTTGCTCTACATACTTAACTGTGGGTTTTGAAGATGGGAGCTTTTCTGTCTGGGACATACATTTTTCTGGTGAGATCCAGATTTTGTGGTCGTTTGCAAATTATAAGTGGGATTGTAGTTTTCATAAGGACATGGAATGTTAGTTCTGCACCTTATTTTATTATTTGTCTTTTGTTTCCAGGGTTTCCACTTGCTGTTATAGGTATTCCAGAGGGAAGGTCAATCAGCAGTCTTCAGTTTTTAGACCACACATCATTCAATGAAAATGATTTATCACAGAACAGTACTCAAACAGCATCTAAAGTCAGAATAAAAATATTGGTGAGGTGCACTGATAACTCCTTATATCTTGTAACAGCATCTGGAGGCAAGGAAACTAACCTTACCATTTTACAACAAAGGTGAGGATCCTACGATATTTAAATCACAAAGATGCTATATTCAATCACAATAAAAACAATGTACAATTATATTTACTGTAGATACCGATACATTTCTATTTAATGTACAAGGAATTTTAAGGTAAGTATGGAGAATACAAATATATATAATGGAAAGCAAATAATCGAAATTGAATCAAATAATGTTAATTATTAATAATAAGGGCATGCCCTTAAAACAAACAATTGGCAGATTCTCCCCTCCATGCAGTTAATCAAGGCTGTGACTTCTGACATCACAACCAATGATTATCCTGCTGCCTCCACTGCACATGCTCAATCTTATAAAAAGCTCTTTAAGAAGAGGGAGGAGGCAGATACCTTTGCCAGAATGGAACAGAACTTATCATTAAATATCTGATTACAAATGCATGTAATAAACTGTGAAAATAGCAGTTGGGATTGCGGGCAGATGAATGACAAGTCATCAGATTTTTGTTTTAAGGGTGGACATGACCTTTAAAGTTATTTTTTAAGGGCCACTATAATTAAAAATAACTTAATTAAATTGTATTTACTAATATTATGATTAAAATGTGATTTCTTTTTCTTTCTTTAAGTCCAGACAATTCTGATGGACAGATCAGCACAGTCGTACCTGTTTCCAATTTTCCCAATGCCGTAAGTGATTATTTATATGTGTGTGTGTGTGTATTTGTGTATATATATATATATATATATTCAAGAAAAACAAGTCACACTCTCGGGAGGTTGTTGTGGTTTATTCACCTAATGTGGTTAATGTGATATTATTTAACATTTTAGGAATGTAGCAGTTATATTCCATTCATTTTTTCTGGGACCTACAATAAGATATTTGTATGCAACAAACATACAGTCACATACCAAACACAGGTGCACATACTGTATACAGCAAATATGGCTTTTTTTAAAGTGTAACTATACTTAAATTTATTTTTTAAAATTGGAATGTTCCTGGGGCAGGGAGGTAGGATTGATTATTCCTAAATCATAATATTGTTTCATTGAGGAGCTACAGCATGTATAGTTTTCAGTTGCCAGGTTAGTCCTGGACTAGTCCTGTATTAATGATAGAGCTAAAGCCAAGTGGAAGACTGTCAAAATGTGCTCCTCAAAGAAACAATATTGGAAGGTAGAAATTACCAGTCCTATATCCCTGTCCCAAGAACTTTTCATTTTAAATATTTATTGATTTTTTTAAACAAACTGTATACGCACTAGTTATCCTTTAAGTATTTAATTGTATACATGTTGTAAAAGTATTGGGTAACAAACAATTCCTTTAGTGTGTTTTAGTTAATAGTAATATTAAGCAAGTTATTATCTTAAATAACCTCTACTGTTGCTGTTGTAAGTAAATTTTCACCTGTGTCCTGACAAATCAGTTATTATTGCAGCTCCCAATAGAATATGCACTAAATATATTAAGATTTGCCTTAACAATTATATTTTTGATAAATACATTTATAAACGGCAAATAATATAAAATGATCTCTTTTCTAATTTTCTAGGTCCTACTGTTCTTCTGCAGCGGTTTAATTCAACTCATGGACATTACAACTCAAGAGCCAGTTTGCCAGTTTGAGCTTCCCTTCTCCCACCAATTGGCATATCCTTGGCAGCCAGCATATGCCCTGGATCAAGAAAGATGCTATCTTTTTCTTAATGGTGTGTAACGGCAAAATCAGATAAGCAGTGCATAAGTCTTTCAGAGTTAGGAAATGTGTGAAAAACTAAAGACTGCATGTATCCTATAGGGTTTATTAATGAAGTGATATTGATTATTGTAATGATTTTCAATGTGTCCAATATTTTCAATATTTAATATTGAAACACACACACAGTCAAGAAAATAGTATACAAATGTAAGAGACGGTACTAGATAAACTGTCAGCCCCACGTAGGATACAAAGCCAGCAAGCAACATATCATATGTACAGTAGCATGTATCTTAAGTGACAGTGAATTGTACTGCTAGTCTATAAAGCATATGATCATATGGAATAAAAATATGAAATCGGCAATTTCTAAAAAAAACTGCTTTACCTGTTTAATGTTAAAGCCTGCCTGTTTTAGACTCGGCTAGTTCTGAAGCATAACATCAGCTACATGCCTTGAAATTAGACGTCTACCTTTTCAGACAGCCATCAGTTTTAATGAATGCTTTGTGACATTTTACCAGTAGTTAATACGTACCCCAACCGTTAAAGGGCATCCATACCCTAAAAATAGGTTATTTTAAATTGACCTTAACTGGAAACTTATAATTCTTCCCAACCACCACTGTATCATATATTTTGTTGATCTGCCCCCTATTTCTTTAGATATCCAATCTAAAAATTCTTATATTTCAGCTGTCAATCAAGTTTCTTGCTCTCAAAAACTATTCTTATGTGAGTAGTTTAACTGTAGCTGTAATGGTGACAGAGTTTTGACAATTGGAATGCTGTATGCTGTGTGCAGGCTTGGCAGTTGGTTTGTGGGAAATAAAGTTGGCCATACATCTATAAGATTTTACTTACCCGACCGAGCGCTCACGCGATGTTCCTTTCATCCTGCCGGAACCGCTTCTCCCGATCTTACATTTGACCGGGAATGGGATTTTGCGATCGCATGTCGGTCGAATGTGGTTCCGGCAGCATCGATGAACATCGCGTGAGCGCTCGGTCGGGTAAGTAAAATCTTATAGATGTATGGGCACCATAAGTCAGGTCAGATGGAAGTGGGAGTGGTTACTGCTCCTAAACATAATGTGTGCTGGATTGAAGGCATGCAGTAACACACGCAAATTAAGTAAGTGCTACTTATATGTATTCAATTATAGATTAAGATGAGGCAGTCATTTTTTCAGTACAGTGTCCCTTTAAAATAAGTGGCCTCTCCTTTGGATGATGTTACCTATTAAAAAAAAAACAAATTATGTAATATACATATGACATGATCCTCAATACATTTTGCTTATAAATTAGCACCACAATTTTGATCTGTTTTTATTTATTTTATTTATATATACCATTATATACCATTCAGGTGAAGAAAAATCAACTGTGAGTGACATTTCGGCAGTGAAGAAGCATGCTTTTTCTCTCTTTGCTTTTAGTTTAAACTGCATGTCACTAAAGGAGGCTTTCCCAAAAACTCAGCAGCTGGCTGTCCCCCCCACAGAGATGCTTGAATGGGATCAGAAGTGCCAAATACTGTTCCAAAAAAGGCAAGATGATTTTGACTTCATAATATTAGGTGGTTTAAAAAAATAATTAGCTGTATAGTTTAATATCCTAGGAAGTAGGAGTGACTTCCTCTAACTTTTGTCTAGGGGCAGACTGGCAAGAGTGTAAAAGCTGTGCTAATGAACTTCTCGTTTGAGTGTTTTCTTATGACTGCCTGATATATTCTCTATTCTGAAGATTAAAGAATCAGACAGCTGGCTGTTTATCTGTTGTATTCAATTAGATCAACTGGACTTGAAGTTTAGTTCTTGAAGACGTTTTGCTAGTCATCCGACTGGCTTTCTCAATTCAACAAAACAACAAACTGGCTTTCTTGGACTGCTTGGTAGAAGCTAAGGAGAATGGTAAACTGGAAGTAGAGGTTTACAGAAAACCAACACACACAGACCAGTATTTGATGTTTGACTCCCACCACCCTTTAGATCACAAGCTGGGTGTCATCAGAACCCTGCAACACAGAGCTGAGAACATCCCCAAGCACAGAAGCAAAGAATGAACATCTCAGAGGAGCCCTTAAAACTTGTGGATATCCAGACTGGGCCTTTGTCAAAAGAGTAGAAGGAAAGAAAAGAACAGAATACCAACAGTGAAGGGGAAAAGCAGACAGGAGAAAGAAACATGGTCATCCCATATGTAGCAGGGGTTCCGAGAAATTAAGAATTTTCAAAAAACACAGTATCCCTGTCTGCTTTAAAGAACAACACATGTGGCAGCAATTGGTACATCCGAAAGACCCAATACCCAAATACAAGAAAAGCAACATCATATACGCAGTGCAGTGCAGTGAAGAATGCTCTGATTTGTATGTGGGGAGACCAAACAGCAACTGCATCAACGTATGGCCCAGCACAAGAAGAGCCAATTCCTCGGGTCAGGACTCAGCGTGTACCTGCATCTTAAGGATAAAGGGCATACCTTGAAGATTGTAATGTTAACATATTGGCAAAGGAATGTGACTGGTTCAAGAGAGGTGTTAAGGAGGCATTTATGTGAAAATAAAGAAACCAAGCCTAATAGAGGTAGGGGGGTTCGACACCAACTGTTCGCCATGTACAATGCGGTTTTGACACCTTACTCTGGGCGTTCTATAACACCTCTTAGCCACTATCCAATCACGCCCTTAACACTTGGCTTGTGATATGCTAATTGGAATTTTCCAGGGTACATAATTGCCACAGATTCTTGTACAAGATCATGAGAAAGCCAGTCGGATGACTAGCGAAACGTCTCAGAACTAAACTAAGTCCAGTTATCTAATAGAATACAACAGATATACCATGACCTGGATGAATGAGAACTTCACAAGCAGCGGCTGTTTAAATCTCTCAAACTTAAAATCATGATTACTTGCTCCTACCTCCTAGCATGTTAAACTGTACGGACAACCAATTTTTGAAATGACCATTTGGGAGTATAGTTCTTTAAAAACAATATTATTATGTACTTAGATCAGGGGTGCCCAACTTATGCCACCCTGGGGACTGCAATAATGGTGTAGCCCGCCCCCGATAAGCCCTGCCCTGGAACACCTAAGCAAAGGCCCTGGAATGCCAAGCCCCCCCCTTGCCCCGCCAACGGGGCCCACTGGGCCGCAAAAAACCCACGGTGGGTTGCTTGAGGGGGCACGGGTTTGGCACATTATATTTAAAATTTTAAAACTAGCAATTCTACTGCATAAACATGAACTGATTGTAAGCTCTACGGGGCAGAGACCTCCTTTCCTCTTGTGGCAAAGCTCTAGCACTTCTTATATATTATGTAAGAACTATTGATGTATTATACCCCTGTATGACTTAATTGTATTTTGTTACAATACAAGTAGCGATTTATAAATAAACTATACATACAAACTATACAAATGAAAGAATCTGCGGTATTAAATTTATTTTGTAGAAATTTAAAGACAATCTGAAAATATACATTATAAGAAGGAAAAAAAACATGGAAGATTCTACCAAGGCTTTATAGAACCCATTTTAAAATAAAAACATAATCTTAGAAACCAATATGATTAATCGAGGATAAAAAATAAGAACAATTTCTTTGTATGTTGCAACAGTATTTGTGACTTTTGATTTTCTTTCTTTACCAGGCTGCAAAACTATTCTGAGAGAAGCAAACATATTGCAGAATCTTGGGCTATCTTAAGAAAACAAGCGTCTACTTTAATGTAACTTATCAAACTTTTGTATGGCCAGTTGCATAATAACTGTAATACATGTTGAGAAGAAACATATTTATCACACTCTAGATCTACTGGCCAGTCAATTTGTATTTTTAAAGTATGTATTTGTAAAATGTAATATGGTTTCAAATAGGTCATACTTTCTGTATTCATTTTATGTGTATACATTTATTTTTAAAAGCACTGCAGTTATCTTGCTTCTTTTTAAATGTAATCAAATTTTTGTTGGTTATTGGGTGGGGGAGCAAAACATTATGGTTCAAATCAGTGATATCACATATGCATATGACCACCGTTAGATTGTAGTTGGTGTAATTTTCATTGTTGCATTGTGAAGAGCAACAATTGTCCTGTCAGTTTACTTTTATTATCAGAAACTAAGCCTGTTTGATAATAAAAGTATAACAATATTATTATCAATCATATGCACATAATCATATGGACACTATACACGTTTTTTTAATAAAACCTGCTCTGTTTACATTATAGGGAAAAAATGTTTGAAACATGACACCACTCATGTGCTAGTATAAAACTAAAGGGACACTGAAGTGTAAAAACAATATTTAAAGGGTATGTCTACTGGAAAAAATAAAGATAGTAAAACACAAGATACTTTCTTTAGGTGAATAGAAGGGAAGAGAGAACAGTCTTACCTTCCATTCTGACTAAACATCCAGGCAGCTGTGCCGAGTTGCTTAAGTTTTTCCCAATTGCCCAGCTGACAGGCTCCCCCAGCCAGAAACCCTATTGGTCTCCATTAGTTAGCATGCGCATATAGAGGAAAGGGGAGTGGGCCTGCTGGGGGAGCCTGTCCACTGGCTACTGGGGAAAACTTTGGTGCTGCTGTATTGTATATCAGAACAGGAAGTAAGAATGTTCTCTCTTACCTTCCATTCAACAAAGAAAATTTTTTATGATCTTATTTTCAGGTGGACATACCCATTAAATATAAAGCATATTTTTCACTTCCTTCTCTCATTCTGTTCCTTATCACAGTATATAACTTTTTAAAGATGGTGGCCTTACCTGTTAAATTTAGGGTTAAAGGGTTGTCCACCCTTAATTCTATTTTTTAATAAGCTTCCCCTGGTCCCCAGCCCCAACCGCATGATTTTTATTTTTAGAAAGTGCCCCAAACTTTACTTACCTCCCTCTTTCCTTTGCCGCGCTGCCGCGCCTGCTGCATGCATGCTGCGAGAATAACGGTGCCGGTCATTCAGTGCAGCGGAGGAAAGAGGGGAGGTAAGTAAAGTTTAGGGCACTTTCTAAAAATAAAATCATGCGGTTGGGGCTGGGAGAACAGGGGATTACTATATTAAAGGGATAATGCTAGGGGAGGGGAATCCGGAGGGGGAGGGGGAGAAGGGCTGCAGTACGATTCCAAACTTCTCCCGGAGGCCATGGAGGCAGAGTCCATATGGACTCTGCTATCCTCCTGGTGGGCAGTTTTGGGACTTTGGGGGGGACTACAGGAGAACCATATGGAGCTGGATGTGAGGTAAGGATTACACTACACTACATGATGGGCCAGGAGGGGATTATAGTTTTGGGGTGGACATGCCCTTTAATAAAAACCTGGCATTATACATTACCTTAGCCTTAAGGTGGGTAAACACATCCCTGTTAAAGAGCCAATCCTGATGAGTACCGACGGGATTGCCCTTTATCAGTTAAGTGTGTACAGCCAAAATAATCGTTCCTGAAACCGATAAACTCGTGTCAGTTTTGGAAGCGATTGTTAAAAAACAAAAGTTTTCCTCGTTCGCGGTCGGCCCATATACTATGGTATAGGGAATAGCCACGATTGCAGTCCCAGGTAGCCAATATACTAAAAAATTTCTGTTGTCCTATCTCTCTGAGGTTTCAAGCTGAAATCTGCAGAAAGATTGAGGGCTCAAGGTAGGAAACATCAGCGGTTCTTCCAATTGGATTTACGATCACTGTCCTCGATCGTAAAACACAGATACATTTCTTTAGGTGAAAGAAGGGAAGAGAGAACAGTCTTACCTTCCATTCTGACTTAATGGAAAATAGCTAGCTTAAGTTGGCCATACACTAGATACATTGGATAGATGCATTAGATAGATTAGAGTGTTGTCTATAATCAAATAACACCCCATCCTGCCATTTCAGGTTCTGGGCAGGGTGGGAAAGGGGGTGTGATGTCACATGGAGGCGAGGCCATTGTTTGGGGTGGGGGAGGCGGCGTTATAGGCATTCCCAGGGGCATGGTCTGTAAAATGTGGGGAATGAGAGAAAACTAGAGTCTCCTTTAGTCGCAGGAGACCACCCCAGAATGAGGGAGACTCCGGACAATCTGGGAGGCGGGGATACCTGTGTCTAATCTATTGTTAAAGGGATGTTCTCCAGCGTAGGCGACCTAGGCAAACCACTAGTACACTGGGATTCCTGTGTAACCCTGTTGGCCAGCTCTGACAGTTACTAGACATAGCCAAACGATTATCTCTTGAGATTTTCTAATCTACCCAATACTAATGCAGTAGGTGGTTCAGTGGGGTTTTAGTTGGGAAGAGGGCACCATGGGAGACTTGCCCTGGGCACTAAAATGGCCAGAACATAGACCCTGGTTTCACTATTGACATCTATGGAAATGGCTAAAAATTAGACTGGTTCACTAGCATTGCTGCCTGGCACCAAGTTTGCCCATCCCTGTCATTCGATTACTCCCCCATTTATTCCATCCCTATCTCAATTTTTATGGTGGCCATAGACATACAATCTGGTTGTACGATTCACGGAAAGTACGATCAGATTGGGTGCAAAATGTTTTCCCAACGTGGTACAATAGGAAACATATCTGGTGGTCGCAGGGCAATCGCCCATTCATGCCCATCATTAGCTTGTAACTAAACGACATTGACATGACACAGTGATAACTTTAACTAAAACGCTGAATTTTTGACCTAGTCACCCAGTGAGAGTGAGACAGCTTGGCCAGTTTTGAACATCTAATTATTTCCATAGCGCGCCGCAAACAAGTCCATTCACAGCATTACAGTTTACGGCTCTTGGTCTAACAACCGCTTGTTGTTGGAACCTCCCGCCACTAGGGGGCTTGCAAATACGACGCTCCCGTTTCTCCCCAGTGTTAGACTCTTTTCCCTCAACTTCCGGTCGCCGGCAGTCATTTCCCGCTTACTCAGGCGGGTGGTTTCACGGAACGCTCCGGAGGAATTTTTGCATTTTTATTCTGCAGTTTATTTTGAAGCTGCTGTTTTGTCATGGTAAGTGGGGGATATGTGGGCAATGGGTCGGGAAAGGGGCAAGATCCAATGAAATGGAATGGCGATGTCCAGGCAGCGTGGCTCAGCGTGTTGAAAGGATGGGAATGACGGGGAAAGTCCCAGTATCAGGGCAAATCCTTCATTATAGTGCCCTCAAAGCCACGATGGGTGCTTGGGGGGGGGCAAGTGACTTAGCACTGCCACGAGGCGGCCTCTAGCTACATCTATCGGGTAATTAGTATTGGGGATATGAAAGCATTTGTGTAAAAAGGAAAATAAAGAAGTTAACCCCAGAAACTGATTTGAACGATCATTTCCGAGCAATTTCTACTCCATGATGAACCATGTGTGTCAAATCCTTTGCATCAACTCAATGAACTACCGGGGGATATCTGTTGTATTTTCTGAAGACGTTTCGCTAGTCATCCGACTGGCTTTCTCAATTCAGAATGACTTGTACAAGAATCGTGGCAATTATGTACCCTGAAATCCCAATTAGCATATCACAGCCAGGTGTTAAGGGTGTGATTGGATAGTGGCTAAGAGGTGTTATAGGAACACCCAGAGTAAGGTGTCAAAACAGCATTGTACATGGCAGACAGTTGGTATCGAACCCCCCACCCTCTATTTAGGCTTGGTTTCTTTATTTTCACATAAATGGCCTCCTTAAACCTCTCTTGACCAGTCACGTTCCTTCGCCAGTATGTTAACATTACAATCTTCAAAGTATGTCTTTATCCTTAAGATGCAGATACACGGTGAGTCCTGACCCGAGGAATGGCTCTTCTTGCGGGCCATACGTTGAAAGCCAGTTTCACAAGGGAAGAGGTACAAAACAATAAACTGGCTTTCTGGACTGCTTGGTGAAGTTAAGGAAAATGGTAAACTGGAAGTAGAGGTTTACAGAAAACCAACACACACAGATCAGTATTGATGTTTGACTCCCACACCCTTTAGATCACAAGCTGGGTGTCATCAGAACCCTGCAACACAGAGCCGAGAGAACATCCCCACTAGCACAGAAGCAAAGGCGAAAAAATTAAACATCTCAGAGGAGCCCTTAAAACTTGTGGATATCCAGACTGGGCCTTTGTCAAAAGAGAGTAGAAGGAAAGAAAAGAAACACAATACCAACAGTGAAGGGGAAAAGCAAGACAGGAGGAAGAACATGGTCATCCCATATGTAGCAGGGGTCTCCGAAAATTAAGAAGAATTTTCAAAAAACATCGTATCCCTGTCTGCTTTAAAACCGAACAACACATGAGGCAGCAATTGGTACATCCGAAAGACCCAATACCTAAACACAAGAAAAGCGACATCATATGCAGTGCAGTGCAGTGCTCTGATTTGTATGTGGGGGAGACCAAACAGCAACTGCATCAACGTATGGTCCAGCACAGAAGAGCCAATGCCTCGGGTCAGGACTCAGCCGTGTATCTGCATCTTAAGGATAAAGGACATACCTTTGAAGATTGTAATGTTAACATACGGCGAAGGAACGTGACTGGTTCAAGAGGGTGTTAAGGAGGCCATTTATGTGAAAATAAAGAAACCAGCCTAAATAGAGGTGGGGGGGTTCGAAACCAACTGTCTGCCATGTAAATGCTGTTTTGACACCTTACTCTGGGCGTTCCTATAACACCTCTTAGCCACTATCAATCACACCCTTAACACCTGGCTGTGATATGCTAATTGGGATTTTCCAGGGTACATAATTGCCACAGATTCTTGTACAAGTCATTCTGAATTGAGAAAGCCAGTCGGATGACTAGGAAACGTCTTCAAGAACTACATTCAAGTCGGTTGATCTAATTGAATACAACAGATATACCATGACCTGGATGAATGAGAACCTTCACAAGCAACTACCAGGGGAGGATACAAAGCAGCTGATGGGAGGTGCAGAGCATGTGTTCTCCCACTGGTAGGTGAGATAAAGATTTTATATATTCGCTCAGGTTGGTCTGGTTAAGAATTTATTTAAAAAATAAGAGTAATTGGGTTTTATGCAGGGATTAAAGGTTCGTTTTGCCAACGATCCAACGAACGGCTGTTTCAGGTGAGAACGTCCTGTACCCTGACCGAACGCTTACATACACTAACCATTCTCGACTGAAAGGGCCGTTTGTTGTGTGTAGCGCATGTGTTGTGGATCGTTGCCAAAATAGTACATGTGATGAGGGGAGCACACTACTTGCAAAATAATAAACACTTATTGTCATAACGTGGTACGAACTTTAGCCACTTAAAGGTATGTCCACCCTTCTAAAAAAAATTTTACCTAACATTCCCCTGTCCCCCAGCCCCAACCGCTCTATTAGTATCAGAAAATGCCCCAAACTTTACTTACTTCCCTCTCCTCCGCCGCGCTGCCAGGGCCTCTGCTTGGAGAAAATGCAAGCAGGGGACGGGACCGGCATCGTGTCTGATTGGCTGAGCGGCAGCCATCAGGACACGGCTGCCCGGAGTTCAGTGCGGCGAGGGAAGGTAATAATGTTTTGGGCATACTAATAGAGCGTGTTGGGGCTGGGGGACAGGGGGAATGTTAGGTAAAAAAGGTTTTTACAACTAGGGGGAGTGAATCCTAATCGTGAAGGAGGGGGAGAAGGGCTGCAGTACGCATGCCAAACTTCTCCGGAGGCCAGATAGCAGCGAGTCCTATATGGACTCTGCTATCCTCCTGGTGGGCAGTTTGTGCACTTTGGGGGGGGCTACAGGAGAACCATATGGAGCTGGGATGTGAGGTAAGGATTAATAACACTACAAAAGGGGCCAGTGTGGGGGGATTATAGTTTGGGAGTGGACATGCCCTTAAAAAAAAGCGTAATGACAGTGCATTTTTGAGGGAAAACGGAATGTTTCAATCCCAAATACCAGCACTGCAACATCATAGAGGGCACAAAATGAAGTGTGCTTTTGCTTTGGTTTCATTCTTTTTTAATTGTTTAAAAGACAACTCCACCCTCAATAACATTTTAGAAAGAATGGCCTCTTTTTAAAATATGTTGAAATATCCTACTTTGTCCTGGAATTCATTTTACTGTATGCCTGCTATGCTTTTGGATGTCTCGTGGAAACGAGCAATTTAGTGACCTGGTTCTGAGCCTGAGCATTCCAGAAGAGGCAGTAGTGGGATTAGCATTCTGTATTTGGCTGTAATGTCAAATCCATAATTGATAGTTGCGAGCTAGAAGAACCAGGAAGCAGAAACGAGGGCAACAGGAAATTGTGGAGGATTTCAGGTTGACTTATTTCAGATTTCAAACTATTGCAGTTTTGAGGGGTATATACCCCCTGTATAAAGTATTCATTTGAGGACTTTACTTGCCCTTTAAAACTTAAAGTACCGTATATACTCGAGATAAGTCGACTCGAGTAAAGTCGAGGTACCCAATTTTACCTCAAAATGAGTAAAACCAATGACTCGAGTATAAGTCGAGGGTAGAGTAGTAGAAGGGAGTGGAAGTAGGGAGTAGAAAAATCTGGAGTGGAACTGCACACACTAACCCCAAACACACTACCCTGTCCCTGACTCCTTACTCTCCCCTCAGCCCCAGGTTCAGACCCAGGAATAAAACCTATTTCCCTGCAACATCTTCTCACCCGCCATACACTACACAACTACTACAGTACATCATAATGGTGCAACCTTCACCTTTGCAGGAGAGTCCGGGCCCCCAGACATCAGCACTTGATGGAGGAATCGGCTCCCGTCCCTGATGGTGCATCCACTGACGTCACGAACGGCGCCGGTCTAATTTCCCGGCGCCGAGTCGTGACGTCAGTGGATGCGACCATCAGTGGACGGGCAGCCGGATTCCCCCACCAGTAAGTGACTGACTCGAGTATAAGTCGAGGTTCCGTTTTTCACAGCCTGAAAACCTCGACTTATACTCGAGTATATATGGTACTGCAGTAGGCAGGTATTAGTCAGTTGAATCTTGTTTTATGCCTAAAGTTGGCCATGTACTACCACAATGTCACATTTGACATTTGATTCCATGTCAAAACAATCTGTAACCAGAGGGGGAGCATGTATGGCAGCTTATATTAGTCCTCTGCAAAAGTTTATATATGCTAATATCAAAAAGAATGTTATTGGATTTAGGTATTTACTTCTATAGTTGGAAAATGGATTTTCATTATTTGTGTAAAACATCATGTGTGTTATTTCTCCCCTAGAGTTTACCATGAATCCCAAACCATCCTTAATGGCCTTACTGGTAAACCAGTAATGGTAAAGCTAAAGTGGGGAATGGAGTACAAAGGATATCTGGTATCAGGGATGGATACCTGAAATGCAAGTGAGTAATTATTGAATATAGTACACGGCACTGATAAAAGGGCAATTCTGTGGGATCCGCCCTTTGTCTTTTGTGTTGGGAAAAACAATGTTTCTGAGGTCACCTGGAAGGTCTTCATGGAATGAGAATTTCTCTCACCCCCCCTCTGCTTCTTTTTTGAGAGAGCCAAATATAGCCTGCTGCCCACCTGATCATTCTCTTAAACAAAGTATAGGGAGATCATCGTTATTATGTATACCCAGATCTGCAGCTAATGGAAGATTGCTTCCAATAGAATCTGTCTGCCATTACTTGCAAATTTTAAAGGGTAAGTACACTGAAAATTAATTTATGCTCAATTGGAAGCTGCAGCTTTAAAATGTTTTGGCCCATTTTTTCCCCTCCAGAGCCTACCTTTTAGGTTTAATGTTGCTTGCTATTGTTTGTACTTAGGTGCAGTTTAGGTCCTCCCCTTTTAGATTATCATCTACCTCCTGATTGGTAAGCCTCAATAGGTAAGGCTCGTGGCGCACGAATGACGTCAGACGCATCGACGTCAGGACGCGCGGTGTAGAGATTGCAGACGCGGCACTGACATCACATCGCAGTGTCGTGACGTCATGCGGCATTTGCACAGAGCGTAGAGAGGACCTAAACATACACCTAAGGACAAACAATATGTCAGCAACTTAGAATCTAAAAAGGTAGGCTCTGGGGGGGCTTAGGGGGGAAAAAAAATGACAGAAGCATTTTTAAAGCTGCAGCTCAATTGAGTATAACTTAATTTACAGTGTACTTATCCTTAATGTATATTATGCATCATATTGTTTAAATCTCATCCGACTCACAAACTATCGATTGGACCAAAAAATTAGCACACTGTAAACACTTCCCCCTCCTCATAAATGATTGTCTTTATATCAGTCGGGTTATCTACACAAAAAAGTTTGTGCAGTACCAGACCTAAAAGTTCAACTTGGGACACTGTTTATCTTGCCTTTGCGCAGAGATGGCCATAGCAAAAACGCAATCAAATGAAATAATTTTTCTAGTAATAATTATCAAAGTAAACCCATTGGGGTGCAGTTAATAACAGTTTTAGAAGTTCTGAGGTATGCTTTGGTTGCTGCTCACAGTACTAAATGCCAGGATAAATTGGTATTTCTCATACATTCATCTTTACAGATGTTTCCTATGTAATATTGTAGATTTCACTGTGATTAGCACTGAAAAGCTGTTGAAGGTCTCTGGTCAAATGTCAACTGTCATCGTTCTCTGAGAGACGTGCACAAAATAGAACTGGTTTCCAAAATGGTTGTAGTAGAAAAAAAACAGCTTGAGTATGTTGCCTGCAACAATAAATATTTGTAAACCCTCATACATGATTTAAAGGGGTGCTAAACTGGAACTATAAGTACCTAAAATCCGCTTCTACTATTCACAGGGAGCTGAGAACGGTTATTCCCACCTCCCGTGTGAATAAAGAAGGCTGGGGGAAACTGCCTAACTTACCTTAACTGCTCTCCACTCGCGTCTGCCCTTAGCTGTCGCCGCATGGCTGATCGCACGCCTACTTTTGTATTGGCGCGCATGCGCAGAAGATAGACACTCGCGTCAGGACAGTGCTCCTGACAGCTGAGGAGGAGCAGAGTGAGGCACCGGTAAGGTAAGTTCGTCAGTGTTCCTGAAATTTTTTATTTTACAGGGAGGTGGGAATAAGAATTCTCACTCCCTGAACAATTTCTTAACACGGTACATAAAAATATGTTGTGTCCTTTAAAGGAAAGGAATGTCCACACTTAACAAAGCTATTTACCCTTTTTTCCCATTACATTTTACATGTATTTGAAACCAGATATTAATGATAAGTTCTATTCTTCTAGTAAAGGACCTCCTCCCTTTGCTCAAGAGCTTTTATATGCTTATGCATGTGCAGATGTGGCAGGAGGTGAAACAGCAGTCAATCATTGGTTGTGATGTCAGCAGTCACTGCCCTGACTGATTGAAAAGAGGACCAACTTAAAATGGGAAAATAATAATCCTTAAATATATGGTAATAAAATGCAAAATAGAGTTGGGATTGGGGACAGGTAAATAAGCATAATAAATAAAAACATTAATTTGGAATGTTTTAGTCTGTAGACATTCTATTTAATGTACTTGGAATTTTGCAAAAGAGTTTCTCAAATTTTTTTCCCGCCTTATTATTTTTGTAAAGCTTGCTAACACAGAAGAATACATAGATGGTGCATTATCTGGACATCTTGGTGAAGGTTAATAAGGTAGTATTCTATTATTACTTCTTGTATTTTACAGTTTTTTTTCTGCATGAAAACAGTAGAATTTGTACAAATTTTTAGATGTGAAAAAGCTTTGGTTATGGCAACCTCAAAGGCAACTCAAAATTTGCCTGATCTTAATTTTATAATTCCATACATACACTAAGGGTCTTTTTTTCTCTGCTACCTTCAGTGGAGCAGTTTTAGACAAATAATGTGGGGGTTATCTAAGCTTATTATATTATTTTTTTAAAATCTGCAGGCATTAAGGTGTTGATGGTGTCCATGTAAGGGAACAAACCTTATATAAATATGAAAGTTATTTCCTAAATGTATCATTCAGGAATATAAAGTGTTATACATTTGTAATTTTATGAATACAAGGCAGATTGTGAAAATGTAGTAATTAATGTGACTTTCATTTATTGACAAGGCTGTTTCTTTAAATGCAGATGTAACAATGTACTGTATATACGTGGGTAAGAAGAAGAGGAAGAAGATGGAGAGATGAGAGAATAAATCGACATTTTTCAAACACCTTTTGGAAATTTACAGGAAACTTCATTTATTGTGAAGGCTTTTTTTATATTTTTGTTTACACTGTGATCAGTGTGAGGTTTTTTGAATTGATTTGTTTTTTGAGAACAATAAAAGAGAATGCATTGGGATAAAATATTGGGTGTTCATTTCTCTGTCAGAAATAGAAGTATAGGTAATAACTGTTGTTCATATCTTCCTTAAGGTAATCTGTTGCTTACGGACATGATGGATACAAAAGGTGGGCTGGCCTACATTGCACAGAGTTGCTGTTCCAGTATGTTTTTTCCTCAGGAAATCTGCATAGACAATATCACAGACTGCATGGTGCAGAATAAAATGACCACTAGTGCATTTATAAAGCAAAACCCAGATGCTTGTGGGGGGAGTCCTGTGCACCTGCTGTGGACAGGTGTTGATTTTTTATTCACACCACCAATCAATAAAGGAAACTGTATTGCCTCAAGGCATTTTTTTTTAAAAAATTGCTTTAAAAAGAGTAAAGGGATGCAGCCTTCCCATATTTTTTTTTTCTTTTCTGGTTTTTCGAGCCTCTCTGCCTTCAATTAGCATGTGTGTGAAGGGGGCGTAACAATTTTGTCTGCACACAACTCTACTCAGAGCTAGCATGCGAGAAAACACTCCTCCACCCCACCCTTGATCAGCTTGATTATTTAGGAGGAGAGAGGTTGTAACAGACATTCCCACCAGCCAATGACAGTGCTATGTTAATCATGTCCTGGGCTGTCGAGGAGGCGGGCTTTTAGCACTCATTCCTGCTGTGTGATATCTAAGGGAGGGCAGCACAGCTGTAAATGTAAGTGAATGATTCAGCTGCTGGAAGTGGGGACATGTGGGTGATGTTTTTTTGATATTGTTGTCCTTACAAGGAAAATTACACTCACCTTTTCCCGACCACTGCAGCATAGTACCCCAGGGTGAGGACTAAAAATCCTAAGTCTCTACCTGGGTTCTTTTCTAACTCCTGCACTACTACCAATCTGCTTCGGCGATCCAGACTGTTCCACCTTCTCTACTGTCAGTGACAGTCGACGGCAGCCACATTGGAAGACACGCCTCCTGCAGAGCGTTATCTTCCTATTGGTGCCTGCGATCTGTTCATTGAAGCAGGAAGAGAGGAGGAGAACGGAGCGATCGGGAAGCAGATTTGGGGGTAAGAGTGCAGGAGTTGAGAAGAACCCAGGGTGGGACTTAGCGATTTAGTCTCACCCTGGGACTATGCAGTATGGAGGAAGAGGAGCGAGGGTTGAGGGAGTATACTTGGCCTTTAAATTGCAGTATGGTAGATACATAAAGTTGCATTATAGTGTTACTTGGTGCAAGAAATGTAATTTGTTAGCCACCAAGTTTAGTATACAAATGATATAATTTTCTGGAAAGTAGTCAGGTTACCCGTTCCCAACAAGCATGCATTTCAAGGGATACATATTCCTGTTTCTGTAACTGATAGACTATCCAAGCCAGCAGTGTACATTTTTATGATTCTCTGTGTTACAAATGATGAAGCATTATCCTTCACACGTTGATGTAATACTTTGATGGTTGGTTGCTTGGCAAGTGAAGTGGGGGAACTGAATTTGATTTCGTCCCTTTCTGCTGTACTTCCAGGGCAGAGAGAGCATTTAGGTTCTCACCCTGGCTAAAGCGATGAATTCTAACCCTTTAGCTCCCTTTATAGACCTTTAGTCCCCTTATAGAGGGGCTTCTGAGGCATTCGCAAGAGCTCTGCCTTTCAAACCATCTGCAAAAGGGTTATAGCTTGGGCAGCAGATGCTGTCTAAGAAAATAACTAGCTATCTACCTTTAAATGGAGACTTCCTTTTTTTGCCCTAAACTGGAAAAAAGTACTGCCAAAAACATGTTGTTTTTTTACACTGTCGTGTAGAACTGTTACGATCAAAAGGTAAGCCTTCCTCAACATATGCGAGTAACCTATCATTCCAGAGTGCCATTCGGGTTTCTTTTCTTCGGGGTAAACCTTCTTTGAAGAGTATGGGGCCCTCTGTCCTCAAGATGGAAGTAAAGTTTTCTTTGTTGTGTGGAGATTGATTTCTATCATTGTCCCCCACAACCTGGTTCCCAGAAGCCCTTAAGAGAAAAGCACTTCTAAATCCTTTACAGTTTCTGAAACAAAAAGAACATCAAAGTTTGTTACAAAGAATTTTGTATAAACTTTTTTTCTGTCCACAAATGGGAGAACCAGAAACCAAATGTTTTATAAGGAAAAGATTCAAAGTCTCAGTATATTGAAGTGTTGACCTTCATGAGCATACCATTTTCTGGTCCAATAAAACCCTGTTTTTAAAGATTTACGAGGGTGAAATCCTAGGATTTAGGGAGAAAAGTTGTATGCATTTAAAACAATTGACTCAGAAGGCAGTAGATACTTAGATTAGGTTTTCTTTCCCAGTTACTAGGGGCATGATTTCCCAGGCCCAAACTGTTAATAGTGATACTAAGGCTATAGCTAGCGATACATGGATAGTTTTTGTTATAATCAAGTGTATTTGATTAGTGCAGATTTGAGGTTGAATAAAGACATGCCCATTAGTCTAACCTAATTAGCAATACCCAATTTCTTTCGCTCCTAACTTGATCCAGAGAAAATGCAAACAAAAGCCCAGGATGAAGATGAAATAAAATTCTTCCTGAATCAAAGTGGCAACTGGAAATATTCTGAATCAACTCCCAATCTGCTGTGTTCAACACCAGCATTTTTTAAAACCATCCAAAGAACCTGCCATCACCTGTACAGTGAAGTTAAAGCTCTGAAGAACTGATAGACATGTGGGTTAGGGGGGTGACCTGACAGAAATTGAATCAGCAGTTTTGATGGTCAGTGTAGTATAGTTTGATTGGTCAGTAACCTGGGTCAAATAGAGTGACTTGCATTTTTGAATGCTTGTCTGTGATTGGTTACTGGCAATGAGGAACTGAGAGGAAAACCCAGATATTGAATTAAGTTCAGGGATAGAGTCTGTCATTGTTAACTTGGAATGCCCGGAAGCTCCATGTCCAATGGAAGATAGTTCCATAGTTTTAGGCTGAGGCCACACTACAACGCACACAATCGCGAGCGTTATAGCATGCGATTGTGTGCGGGATTATTGTGCGTTTTGCGCATGTGATTTTGCCATTTTCGTTATGCTCAGCGTTCACCATTTTTGGTGCGTTAACAATGCGTTACCAAAACACGCATGGCTGCGCATGCATATGATCGGAAATCACGTGAATTTTGCGTTCCCGCAATTTCATTTTACGAAAATTGCGGAGTGCAAAATTTGTGCGTGCATGTATAACGCTCGCGATGTGTGCGGGATATGGCGTTGCGCATGGATTTTGCCATTTTCCGTTATGCTCAGCGTTCACCATTTTGGTCGTAACACAGCGTTACCAAACACGCATGGCTGCGCAAAGATGCAGCGGAAATCACGTGAATTTCTGCGTTCCGCCATTTCATTTTAGCGAAAATTGCGAGTGAAAATGTTGTGCGTGAAAAACGGGCTAGTGGGGCTAGCCATTACGTTCTCTTAGTGGGAAAAAACCTTCCCAACATTTCTTTTAGTCGTAGGGGATGTCCACAGTCCACTGACATGTTCTATTTTGAACAATGCACCAGTTTTATGTATGGCCCATTAAGTATTTTATAAAAAATATATTCCCATGCAAGCACCTTTTCTCTAGGTGCATGATTGAACTATCCAATCTGTCTTCGTATTCAAGCTCCCCCATGTCCCCTTATTATTAATTTAGTTAACTCCTTCCATTTCCAAGATGTCCCCTTTTGTATATGAGATTCCAAAGCTGCACCGCATGTTCCAATAATGCCTAACCAGTGCTTTGTTAAGAGGGAGAAACTAATTCCCACCCTTGAATCCTGAATCAGGCTGTAAAGCTAGCTCACCAATATATAGAAAATTGGGTGTTGTAAATCCGTTTTAAAAGTGCAACTAGAGACCAAAAATATAATACATACAAAAATAGAATTCTAGTGCACAAACAATTCTATTGCATATTGGCTACCTCCAAAGTTGCTGCACACACAGCCTGCTAAACCTGGTGGTAATCAAAGGATTCTTCCAGGAGACTTAAGTATTATTTGTGTGTTGTCAATGTCTGGCAATAGATTACTATTGTTTATCCTGTGTGTGCTTTGGCTTTGCGCGTTACTTTCAGGACGGGTTACCCCGACCCCGTGGTATGAAGGTGGTGGTCGCGGAGGGCTGCTTCTATGCTATATGTATACGCATATACTAACCTTATAAATGTGCTGCTCTTTGCTGCTTAAACATCAAATTTGTGTTATAGATATATGCAGTTACGCTGTTATTATTTTAATTCTATAATATATCTGGATGTTATTATCTGTCTTTGCCACCGACAACTACCTGGACTTTGGTTGCTAACTTTTTGTATTTAGCACCTAGGGACGCCTATGATGCAGGTATTCTGTATTAGATTTATCTGGTGTTAGGAGTGTTGTATAAGAAATGTTTTAATATTTACTGTTTTTGACCTTATAGGTCTAATAAATAAAATCGGTTTGTAGAATTGTTGTGACTGGTTGGATGATTCATTTAGTGACACTTACTATATGATCCTCTGATGTTTATGTTTGAGGTTATTTATCTCCGTAAGATATACCATTAGAGTGCCCCTGCAGTTTTCGTTCAGGGTTAGAATGGGTTTCTTAGGTTTGGGTTATTCCCAACCATTGCTTCCTCTTCATGTTATATTTATACCCATCGCACCACCACTATTTAGGGTAATATGGCTTTCATAAGGTTAATATACTAACATATTTTTCCAGGATCAAATACATACATACATACCCTCTGATTTAAGATTTTAAATGCCTTTTTCTTTCCATATGTATTGTTTTGCTCAGGCTACCTGACCATCTGTAAGGGCAATCATGCTCAATAATCTATGAGGTAGCACGGGAAAGGAGCTCACACACTGTCACCATTCAGCTTCAAACAGAACTGCACATAAAAGAAGAGTTTGAGAAGAGACTTGATTGACAGCTGAAATGTCATTTGATTTAAATGGTTTCTAAAGAAATAGGGAGCAACAAGAAAAAAGGGTACAGTGATGTTGGAAGAATTAGTTTCCAGTAACGGAAACATCAAAAATCCCAGTGTAATACCTTACAACCTTTAATGACAAAGCAGGCACATATACATATGTGATTACTACAATTAACTACTCAGATAATGTAAAGTTGTTTAAGTGAGACAGAACCCTTTACGTCAGAAACAAACCCTTACAGCAAGTCCACAGACACAAAAACCCTCTTAGTTGCTGGATGTTCCCCCAGAAGCATACCTTCTTGGATTGATAAAAATCACAATTTTTGTAGTATATTGACAGACAGAGAAATTGAATTTGACTTCTTAACAGAACAATTTCATAGCCAGAATTACAATCAAACCCTGCTTACGTGTTTAAGTTCGTGTTTTGTAGACTTATCTGGGCAAACAATTGGTCCTTTAAAAAATATGCATCCAATGTACACAATAGTGGCATGAATTAGCATACAGTAGAAAGGACTGACAAAGAACCTACAAGGTGAGGAAAACCTTACTACTCATTTTCTGTCTGAGTGATATCAGAGGCCATTGACCATATTCCACCACTGCTCAGAGCGTGTCCTCTTTATAGGGCAACTTCACCCCCCAATGAAAAAAATTTAGGTAAATCAACCTCCAAACTACGAACTGCCATAATTAGAAAGCTGAAATTGCAATGTTAGAAAAGCTAAACATGAAATGCTGCATGATGTTCTGTTACCTCTCTGGTTTTCCAGTTAGCAGTGTCAGTCCTGGATGTGACAGATGATGTCATAGTCAATGACCTGAATGCTTTCCCCTTACTGCATGCTCTGAGCAGTCAAACTTTGTAAATGAGGAGGTGGAAAGTTTGAGAGAGTAGGAAGGGACAGAGCATATTTTGTCTGCATAATAAATTAGCCATAGGTCTCTCAGTGTCTAACTAGGTTGTAGTTGGGGTGAGATTACCTAATTAGATTTTCATTTGAGGTGTAAAAACATGCTATTTAAAAACAGTCATTCGGATCTAACTACTTGCTTGAAAGTGAAGCTGTGTTTTAGATAACTGTGCTGGAGGTTTTTTTGTTTGACACCTGAAATTTCGCGCACCCCCGCCGTGTCTCCCTTAAGGTTGACTGTTTTACTTTCTCATATAAGTTGCCGGCCTATTCTTAAGACGGCGTATTTCCTTTGCTTGTGACCGTTTCTGTCCGTGCGCCCTGTCTTATTAATATCAGCATGTCGACGTCCGATTATCCCTTTCACCTTCCTCCTCCCAGTACTTTTATTCCTACGTGCTATCCGCCTGATTTTTCTGTTCATAATATTTATATATGCGTTGTCTTCGAGTCACTCCCCCACTACCAGGGTCACACCTTTCCTCTTCCTTTGTGTGTAATATGTTTTGTCTTTTTGTCTTGCTTTTGTTCCCTTTCCCGGTCATGCCCAGTATTATGTTTGTAATGTGTGTTATGATGCCCCCTTTCGGTCCCCTCCGCCCCCCCGCGACACACAGGTTGAGTCGAGTTGAAGTGTATCTGTAACACGATTTGACTCATCGAGAATTCCCAGGTTGCCATCTATAAACATAAGCTCTTTTATACATTTATTGTTCAAGGAAACCTCTGGTAAGGTTCATTTAATATTCAAAAAATTTACCAAGTGCAGTGGCCACTAAGCCAATCTAAAGACCATTATTGGACTTATTTGTACGAATTTGTACCACGAACAAGTTACGTACTGCATTGCCTAGGATTAAAGGGGCCGTCACAAGTTTCCTGGTTATATGTACCCCATTGCCAATTTGTACACTTTTGGCCTCTTTCCTGTTCTGTCTTTGGAGTTCCACTCTGGTACACCCTTAATGGACTTTATTTTGAATATACATAGCCCCGGCATGCCATCAAGAAACAATGTACCAGTTTTTTCACATTACACGGTAATCTTTCTTACATCACAGTTACAAAGTAAAGATCAAATAATGACTTCCAAAAAAGGCAAGATGATTTTGACTTCATAATATTAGGTGGTTTAAAAAAATAATTAGCTGTATAGTTTAATATCCTAGGAAGTAGGAGTGACTTCCTCTAACTTTTGTCTAGGGGCAGACTGGCAAGAGTGTAAAAGCTGTGCTAATGAACTTCTCGTTTGAGTGTTTTCTTATGACTGCCTGATATATTCTCTATTCTGAAGATTAAAGAATCAGACAGCTGGCTGTTTATCTGTTGTATTCAATTAGATCAACTGGACTTGAAGTTTAGTTCTTGAAGACGTTTTGCTAGTCATCCGACTGGCTTTCTCAATTCAACAAAACAACAAACTGGCTTTCTTGGACTGCTTGGTAGAAGCTAAGGAGAATGGTAAACTGGAAGTAGAGGTTTACAGAAAACCAACACACACAGACCAGTATTTGATGTTTGACTCCCACCACCCTTTAGATCACAAGCTGGGTGTCATCAGAACCCTGCAACACAGAGCTGAGAACATCCCCACTAGCACAGAAGCAAAGAAATGAAACATCTCAGAGGAGCCCTTAAAACTTGTGGATATCCAGACTGGGCCTTTGTCAAAAGAAGTCCTAGCATAAAACCCCTTTGGTATACTGTAGGGCTCCCTCCCCCAACCCCTATACAAGTTTTTACACAAACTCCCTTGATCGTTACCTTAACTCTCTCCCCCGGCGTTCTGGATAGCCGCAAGCCACGTCCATGATTGGCTGCCTCTCAGCCAATCATGGACGCGGCTGCTGGCCCGGCCTCACTTGCAGTTTCATGCAAGCAGAGGACCGGGACATCACGCCGGAGGAAAGAGGTAAGGTAATTAATGATCGGTGGAGTTTCGATAAAAACTAATAACCAAAAATCCTAAAAAGGGGAGGACATGCCCTTTAAATTTGGGCTGATATAACACCTCTTAGCCACTATCCAATCACGCCCTTAACACTTGGCTGTGATATGCTAATTGGAATTTTCCAGGGTACATAATTGCCACAGATTCTTGTACAAGTCATCTGAGAAAGCCAGTCGGATGACTAGCGAAACGTCTTCAAGAACTAAACTTCAAGTCCAGTTGATCTAATAGAATACAACAGATATACCATGACCTGGATGAATGAGAACCTTCACAAGCAGCTGGCTGTTTAAATCTCTCAAACTTAAAGTCATTGATTACTTGCTCCTACCTCCTAGCATGTTAAACTGTACGGACAACCAATTTTTGAAATGACCATTTTGGGAGTATAGTTCTTTAAAAACAATATTATTATGTACTTAGATCAGGGGTGCCCAACTTATGCCACCCTGGGGACTGCAATAATGGTGTAGCCCCGCCCCCGATAAGCCCTGCCCTGGAACACCTAAGCAAAGGCCCTGGAATGCCAAGCCCCTCCCCTTGCCCCGCCAACGGGGCCACATGGGCCGCAAAAAACACAGGTGGGTTGCTTGAGGGTCACGGGTTTGGCACATTATATTTAAAATTTTAAAACTAGCAATTCTACTGCATAACATGAAACTGATTGTAAGCTCTACGGGGCAGAGACCTCCTTTCCTCTTGTGGCAAAGTTCGGATGACACCAACTGTCTGCCATGTACAATGCGGTTTGACACCTTACTCTGGGGTTCATATAACACCTCTTAGCCACATCCAATCACGCCCTTAACACTTGGCTGTGATATGCTAATTGGAATTTCAGGGTACATAATGCCACAGATTCTTGTACAAGTCATATGGAAAGCCAGTCGGATGACTAGCGAAACGTCTTCTAGAACTAAACTTCAAGTCCAGTTTATCTAATAGAATACAACAGATATACCATGACCTGGATAATGAGAAGAGAACCTTCACAAGCAGCTGGCTGTTTAAATCTCTCAAACTTAAAATCATCGATTACTTGCTCCTACCTCCTACCATGTTAAACTGTACGGACAACCAATTTTTGAAATGACCTTTTTGGGAGTATAGTTCTTTAAAAACAATATTATTATGTACTTAGATCAGGGGTGCCCAACTTATGCCACCCTGGGGACTGCAATAATGGTGTAGCCCTGCCCCCGATAAGCCCTGCCCTGGAACACCTAAGCAAAGGCCCTGGAATGCCAAGCCCCACCCCTTGCCCCGCCAACGGGGCCACATGGGCCGCAAAAAAACCCACAGGTGGGTTGCTTGAGGGTCACGGGTTTGGCACATTATATTTAAAATTTTAAAACTAGCAATTCTACTGCATAACATGATACTGATTGTAAGCTCTACGGGGCAGAGACCTCCTTTCCTCTTGTGGCAAAGCTCTAGCACTTCTATTTATATATTTATGTACTGAACTATTGATGTATTTATACCCCTAGTATGACTTAATTGTATTTTGTTACAATACAAGTAGCGATTTATAAATAAACTATACGTTCGGGACACCAACTGTCGCCATGTACAATGCGGTTTGACACCTTACTCTGGGGTTCATATAACACCTCTTAGCCACATCCAATCACGCCCTTAACACTTGGCTGTGATATGCTAATTGGAATTTCAGGGTACATAATGCCACAGATTCTTGTACAAGTCATATGGAAAGCCAGTCGGATGACTAGCGAAACGTCTTCTAGAACTAAACTTCAAGTCCAGTTTATCTAATAGAATACAACAGATATACCATGACCTGGATGAATGAGAACCTTCACAAGCAGCTGGCTGTTTAAATCTCTCAAACTAAAAGTCATTGATTACTTGCTCCTACCTCCTAGATGTTAAACTGTACGGACAACCAATTTTGAAATGACCATTTGGGAGTATAGTTTCTTAAAAACAATATTATTATGTACTTAGATCAGGGGTGCCCAACTTATGCCACCTGGGGACTGCAATAATGTGTAGCCCCGCCCCCCGATAAGCCCTGCCCTGGAACACCTAAGCAAAGGCCCTGGAATGCCAAGCCCCTCCCTTGCCCCGCCAACGGGGCCACATGGGCCGCAAAAAAACACAGGTGGGTTGCTTGAGGGTCACGGGTTTGGGACATTATATTTAAAATTTTAAAACTAGCAATTCTACTGCATAACATGAAACTGATTGTAAGCTCTACGGGGCAGAGACCTCTTTCCTCTTGTGGCAAAGCTCTAGCACTTCTATTTATATATTTATGTACTGAACTATTGATGTATTTATCCCCTTGTATGACTTTATTGTATTTTGTTACAATACAAGTAGCGATTTATAAATAAACTATACATACAAACTATACAAATGAAAGAATCTGCGGTAATATTAAATTATTTTGTAGAAATTTAAAGACAATCTGAAAATATACATTATAAGAAGGAAAAAAACATGGAAGATTCTACCAAGCTTTATAGAACCCATTTTAAATAAAAAACATAATCTTAGAAAACCAATATGTTAATCGAGGATAAAAAATAAGAACAATTTCTTTGTATGTTGCAACAGTATTTGTGACTTTTGACTTTTCTTTCTTTACCAGGCTGCAAAACTATTCTGAGAGAAGCAAACATATTGCAGAATCTTGGGCTATCTTAAGAAAACAAGCGTCTACTTTAATGTAACTTATCATAACTTTTGTATGGCCAGTTGCATAATAACTGTAATACATGTTGAGAAGAAACATATTTATCACACCTTCTCTAGATCCACTGGCCAGTCAATTTGTATTTTTAAAGTATGTATTTGTAAAATGTAATATGGTTTCAAATAGGTCATACTTTCTGTATTCATTTTATGTGTATTACATTTATTTTTAAAAGCACTGCAGTTATCTTGCTTCTTTTTAAATGTAATCAAATTTTTGTTGGTTATTGGTTGGGGGAGCAAACATTATTGGTTCAAATCAGCTGATATCACTAAGCATATGACCACCGTTAGATTGTAGTTGGTGTAATTTTCATTGTTGCATTGTGAAGAGCAACAATTGTCCCTGTCAGTTTACTTTTATTATCTAAGAACTAAGCCTGTTTGTATAATAAAAGTATAACAATATTATTATCAATCAATATGCACATAATCAGTATGGACATCTATACACAGTTTTTGTAATAATAACCTGTCTGTTTACATTATAGGGAAAAAATGTTTGAAACATGACACCACTCATGTGCTAGTATAAACTAAAGGGACACTGAAGGCTTAAAAACAATATTTAAAGGGTATGTCTACTGGAAAAAATAAAGATAGTAAAACACAAGATACATTTCTTTAGGTGAATAGAAGGGAAGAGAGAACAGTCTTACCTTCCATTCTGACTTAAACATCCAGTGCAGCTGTGCCGAAGTTGCTTAAGTTTTTCCCAATTGCCCAGCTGACAGGCTCCCCCAGCCAGAAACCCTATTGGTCTCCATTAGTTAGCATGCGCATATAGTAGAGAAAGGGGAGTGGGCCTGCTGGGGGAGCCTGTCCACTGTGCTACTGGGGAAAACTTTGGTGCTGCTGTATTGTATATCAGAACAGGAAGTAAGAATGTTCTCTCTTACCTTCCATTCAACTAAAGAAAATTTTTTATGATCTTTATTTTTCAGGTGGACATACCCATTAAAAATATAAAGCATATTTTTCACTTCCTTCCTCTCATTCTGTTCCTTATCACAGTTATAACTTTTTAAAGATGGTGGCCTTACCTGTTAAATTTAGGGTTAAAGGGTATGTCCACCCTTAATTCTATTTTTTAATATAGCCTTCCCCCTGGTCCCCCAGCCCCAACCGCATGATTTTTATTTTTAGAAAGTGCCCCAAACTTTTACTTACCTCCCCTCTTTCCTTCGCCGCGCTGCCGGCCCTCTGCTTGCGAGAATGCCGGTCATTCAGTGCAGCGGAGGAAAGAGGGGAGGTAAGTAAAAGTTTAGGGCACTTTCTAAAAATAAAAATCATGCGGTTGGGGCTGGGAGACCAGGGGGATTACTATATTAAAGGGGATTAATGCTAGGGGGAGGGAATCCGGAGGGGGAGGGGGAGAAGGGCTGCAGTACGCATGCCAAACTTCTCCCGGAGGCCAGGTAGGAGGCAGAGTCCTATATGGACTCTGCTATCCTCCTGGTGGGCAGTTTTTGGGACTTTGGGGGGGGACTACAGGAGAACCATATGGAGCTGGGATGTGAGGTAAGGATTACACTACACTACATGATGGGGCCAGTAGGGGATTATAGTTTTGGGGGTGGACATGCCCTTTAAATAAAAACCTGGCATTATACATTACCTTAGCCTTAAGGTGGGTAAACACATCCCTGTTAAAGAGCCAATCCTGATGGTACCGACGGGATTGGCCCTTTATCAGTTAAGTGTGTACAGCCAAAATAATCGTTCCTGAAACCGATAAACATTCCGTGTCAGTTTTGGAAGCGATTGTTAAAAACTAAAAGTTTTCCTCGTTCGCGGTCGGCCCCATATACTATGGTATAGGGAATCGGCCACGATTGCAGTCCCAGGTAGCCAATATACTTAAAAAATTTCTGTTGTCCCTATCTCTCTGCAGGTTTCAAGCTGAAATCTGCAGAAAGATTGAGGGCTCAAGGTAGGAAACATCAAGCGGTTCTTCCAATTGGATTTACGATCACTGTCCTCGATCGTAAAACACAAGATACATTTCTTTAGGTGAATAGAAGGGAAGAGAGAACAGTCTTACCTTCCATTCTGACTTAATGGAAAATAGCTAGCTTTAAGTTGGCCATACACTAGATACATTGGATAGATGCATTAGATAGATTAGATGTTTGTCTATAATCAAATAACACCCCATCCTGCCATTTCAGGCTTCTGGGCAGGGTGGGAAAGGGGGTGTGATGTCACATGGAGGCGAGGCCATTGTCCTTGGGGTGGGGGAGGCGGCGTTATAGGCATTCCCAGGGGCATGGTCTGTAAAATGTGCGTGAATGAGGAGAAAACTAGAGTCTCCTCTTAGTCGCAGGAGACCACCCCAGAATGAGGGAGACTCCCGGACAATCTGGGAGCGGGGGATACCTGTGTCTAATCTATTGTTAAAGGGATGTTTCTCAGCGTAGGCGACCTAGGCAAACCACTAGTACACTGAGGGATTCCTGTGTAACCCTGTTGGCCAGTCTGACACTCTGAGAAAGTTAACTAGACATAGCCAAACGATTATCTCTTGAGATTTTCTAATCTACCCAATACTAATGCAGTAGGTGGTTCAGTGGGGTTTTAGTTGGGAAGAGGGCACCATGGGAGACTTGCCCTGGGCACTAAAATGGCCAGAACATAGACCCTGGTTTCACTATTGACATCTATGGAAATGGCTAAAAATTAGACTGGTTCACTAGCATTGTCTGCCTGGCACCAAGTTTGCCCATCCCTGTTCCATTCGATCTACTCCCCCTATTTATTCCATCCCTATCTCAATTTTTATGGTGGCCATAGACACTACAATCTTGGTTGTACGATTCACGGAACGTACGATCAGATTGGGTGCAAAATGTTTTTCCCAACTGGTACAATAGGAAACATATCTGGTGGTCGCAGGGCAATCGCCCATTCATGCCCATCATTAGCTTGTAACTAAACGACATTGACATGACACAGTGATAACTTTAACTAAAACGCTGAATTTTTGACCTAGTCACCCAGTGAGAGTTGAGCAGCTTGGCCAGTTTGTCAACATCTAATTATTTCCATAGGCGCCGCAAACAAGTCCATTCACAGCATTACAGTTTACGGCTCTTGGTCTAACAACCGCTGTTGTTGGAACCTCCCGCCACTAGGGGGCTTGCAAATACGACGCTCCCGTTTCTCTCCCAGTGTTAGACTCTTTTCCCCTCAACTTCCGGTCGCCGGCAGTCATTTCCCGCTTTACTCAGGCGGTGTGTTTCACGGAACGCTCCGGGAGGAATTTTTGCATTTTTATTCTGCAGTTTATTTTGAAGCTGCTGTTTTGTCATGGTAAGTGGGGGATATGTGGGCAGGATGGGTCGGGAAAGGGGCAAGATCCAATGAATAATGGAATGGCGATGTCCAGGCAGCGTGGCTCAGCTGTGTGAAAGGATGGGAATCCGACGGGAAAGTCCCAGTATCAGGGCAAATCCTTCATTTATATGGCCCTCAAAGCCACGATGGGTGCTTGGGGGGGGCAAGTGACTTAGCACTGCCACGAGGCGGCCTTCTAGCTACATCTTATCGGGTAATTAAGTATTGGGGATATGAAAGCATTTGTGTAAAAAGGAAAATAAAGAAGTTAAACCCCAGAAACTGATTTGAACGATACATTTCCGAGCAATTTCTACTCCATGATGGAACCATGTAAGATGTGTCAAATCCTTCTGCATCAATCTTCAATGAACTACCGGGGGATATCTGTTGTATTCTTGAAGACGTTTCGCTAGTCATCCGACTGGCTTTCTCAATTCAGAATGACTTGTACAAGAATCTGTGGCAATTATGTACCCTGGAAAATCCCAATTAGCATATCACAGCCAGGTGTTAAGGGTGTGATTGGATAGTGGCTAAGAGGTGTTATAGGAACACCCAGAGTAAGGTGTCAAAACAGCATTGTACATGGCAGACAGTTGGTATCGAACCCCCCACCTCTATTTAGGCTTGGTTTCTTTATTTTCACATAAATGGCCTCCTTAACACCTCTCTTGAACCAGTCACGTTCCTTCGCCAGTATGTTAACATTACAATCTTCAAAGGTATGTCCTTTATCCTTAAGATGCAGATACACGGCTGAGTCCTGACCCGAGGAATTGGCTCTTCTGTGCTGGGCCATACGTTGAAAGCCAGTTTCACAAGGGAAGAGGTACAAAACAATAAACTGGCTTTCTTGGACTGCTTGGTAGAAGTTAAGGAAAATGGTAAACTGGAAGTAGAGGTTTACAGAAAACCAACACACACAGATCAGTATTTAATGTTTGACTCCCACCACCCTTTAGATCACAAGCTGGGTGTCATCAGAACCCTGCAACACAGAGCCGAGAACATCCCCACTAGCACAGAAGCAAAGGCGAAAGAAATTAAACATCTCAGAGGAGCCCTTAAAACTTGTGGATATCCAGACTGGGCCTTTGTCAAAAGAAGTAGCGTTGGTATCGAACCCCCCACCCTCTATTTAGGCTTGGTTTCTTTATTTTCACATAAAGGCCTCCTTAAACCTCTTGAACCAGTCACGTTCCTTCGCCAGTATGTTAACATTACAATCTTCAAGGTATGTCCTTTATCCTTAAGATGCAGATACACGGCTGATGTCCTGACCCGAGGAATTGGCTCTTCTGCTGGGCCATACGTTGAAACCAGTTTCACAAGGGAAGAGGTACAAAACAATAAACTGGCTTTCTTGGACTGCTTGGTAGAAGTTAAGGAAAATGGTAAACTGGAAGTAGAGGTTTACAGAAAACCAACACACACAGATCAGTATTTGATGTTTGACTCCCACCACCCTTTAGATCACAAGCTGGGTGTC